>JAVQJS010091370.1:0-29172 GCA_036024795.1 Galaxias rostratus | reverse complement strand
CCATTCTATTGTAAAATTTTATTAACCCCCCCCCCCCCTCTTTAAAGTCATATGTCTGGCCCTTTTTTTCAGGATAACACGGTTGTGGTCGCAGATTTTGGTCTGTCCCGACTCATTGTGGAGGACAAGGTCAAGCCTCCCCCTGAGAAGCCCACCAACAAGAAGAGAGTGTTCAGACGCATCGACCGTAAGAAGCGCTACACGGTAGTGGGGAACCCATACTGGATGGCCCCAGAGATGCTCAACGGTGAGCTGGGATGCTAAATGCAACTGGAGCCGGGAATAAACATAAAGACTCGTGTATTTTATTGACTTGTTGTTTTATTTTTCCACCTCATTTTATTTCCCCTATCCCTCAGGGAAACGCTACGATGAGAAGGTGGATATTTTCTCCTTTGGGATTTTGCTTTGCGAGGTAACTTTTTTGCTGATTTCTCAGAATAGAATTGAGCAAGTTCTTTCTTTCGTTTTAGTTTTGTTTGGGGCTGCGGTGGTCCGTCTAGTTGGTCAGTTACTTTCGATGGGTCTGACCTTTGACCTCCCTCGACTCTGTTCCAGATCATCGGTCAGGTCTATGCAGACCCTGAGTGCCTCCCCAGGACCCTGGACTTTGGCTTGAATGTTGGCAAGTTTATAGAGAAGTTTCTTCCTGAGGACTGTCCCCCTGCTTTCTTCCCGTTAGCTGTGGCCTGCTGTGGCCTTGTACCAGATAACCGGTGAGTTAAAAAAAAAAAGATTTAATTTTTTTAAATCCTTGCAGTAAGGGTGGTGTTTTAGTATTTTGTCCCTTGTTTTTCGGTCCAACGCAGTAGGTAATGCTGTAACATGGGTGTGGCAAGCTAAGATTAGCATGTAACATGTGAAAGTGTTGTGTGGATAAGGGAGAAAAACAGCCCATGAGGTGCTAGCCAATCCAGGGCATGCCGTTCTCCCTCTGCCCTCTAAGGCCTCGGAGTCAGTGGAAATAATTCAGCCCTATCAGATAGCATCTCAGCCTGCCTTCCCACACCCTTCACAGTTAGATTGATTCCTAGCTTCCCTCGCCACCTCCTTTAGTCTGGTTTTAATCTCTTATAATAATAATAATAATAATAATAATAATGAACGTTTTGATAAGCGCCTTTCCAAAACAGCAGACCTGTTAAATAAAAAATACAAAAAGATAAAAACATTTAATCACAATCACAATGTTAATCACAATGGCACAATTAATAAGAAATACATATGCAATATTAAATAAAAAAATAGTTATGTCTGTCCTATCTGCCTCCCTTTTTACGTCTGTTAGTGTGGTTTAAGTCTCTTATCCATTCACGTTTGTTGTCTCTGTCCTTCCCAGGCCGCCTTTCCAGAAGCTGGAGGATTGTTTTGAAGCTCTGACCCTCAACCAGGAGCTAGGCATCCCACTGCCAGCTGAACTAGATGAGCTGCATCAGAGCCTGTGTCGACTCCATTGGCCCAAAGACAGCACCCCGTCCCCGGGCAAAGGCCCTACGCCGGCCACTGCAGCAGAGTCCGGTGAGGGTCCGAGTCCAGTGGACAGCAGCACCTAGCGGTCTGTAGCTCTCTGGGGCCAGCGTTCTGACTTCAGACCCATCCGAGCTTGTGCCTCCACTAATACTGGATACAAAGGTGGAGTAGAACTGCATCTTTACCGACAGTGAACTGGATCTACTGAGCTAGCTGGATCAGCAGGCCCGTCCCTCACATGGATCTTAAGATGACCTCTCGTGGACTATAACTGATAGTGCTAGTGAGCTGCGGTGTAAGTAGAATCGAGAGATGAGCCACATTTCAAAAAACACTTTAAAGACTTTAACGGGACTGAATTTTTTGTTGTTGTTGTTTCTCTTTGGTTTATATGATTTTTACTCCCAAATGCACACACACCAGGAAAAGCAGGGTTTTGCTTATGTTTACTGTTCAATACAACTTTCTATTTGGTTGTGGTCATCGGTAAGGAGTGTTAGTAATTTTCCTTCAGAGAGGGGCGTTTTTTTTATCTCTCTCTCTCTTCTTGTATTCAGGACAGTCCCAGTGCGAGGGTGGTTTATTTCAGGTGGACTGGTTTTCTCACAGCGATCTCAGTTGAGGTGATTGTGAGCAATGGTTGGAATGCAGCAATCAGTTCCCGCCCATTCATACACTCTCTCAGACAACTGTGTAAGCTGAGTAATAGGCTGCGTGATTGACGTTTCTCTGTAAACATGTGGTGTGGGAGAAAACTAAAGACTTTCCACACCTCAGTGCTAAATTGAACTCTACGGAACTGCAGTGGCTCAATCGGTTATCCACACAAAAGGTGTTGAAAATGTGAAGACGGCGCCGTAGATTTAGGTCAGTACATCAGTGTGACTGACATTTGTTTACCATGTGAAAAACATCCTTTACTAGCACATGGCCATGACCTCACTCATACTCGGGACTTTGTTTGCAGGAGACATTTATCAAAGGTATGACTCGCCTTATGCGTGAAAAAGAAAATGCCCGCCACACTTCACTCTCCTCTGATTTACTTGATGGTTAAGCACACATGTATTGGAATTAACTGCACAACTCACTAGTTTTTAGACTGGAATCAGTCTTAACTCGGTTTGACCCCATGGCTTAGTCGATTGCATGTTACACAATACTCACAGAACAAAGGTGTCTGTTAGAACAGTAAGCAAATAAAGATGTTGATGGTTTATATTGTTTTTAATCCCTGTTTTTCACTGATCAACACTATTTCAATTAATAATGTTAATGATATGTAAAAATGCACTCGTATAAAAGTTTTTTCAAATGTGGGGATTTATGAGAGTTGTAGGTTCATTATTTTTATAACATGCAGAATGGATGAGTTCTCGTTGGCCTTGGAAACCTTTCCTGGTACCAGTTTCCTGTTATCAGATCCACTCCAATGGCTTAAAACACAGACCTTCAAATGCTGCTGATCCTTCAGTTAGGACCTGGTGTGTGTACCAAGGGCTCTGTTCTTTCTAGACAACTTACTAAGATATGGCATGTACAGAAAGAACTGGATGAGTTGTATATACTTTCTTATCAAAGGGTGTAGACATGTGTACATATTGTGGCTATATCTGGTAGATCTTTTGCTAATGGGAATAATGGATTTGTAGATGTTTTTTTAGACATGTAAAATATGACATTAATAAGAAACGTGTTTTTTTGCTAGAAAGATTTTTGGAAGGTACTGACTACAAGTTTTAACCACTATTGCTTGTCATTGTAATTTTTCATCAGCAATAAACCGTTTGAAAGCAAATTTTTGTTTGCTGTCTTTTTAAAAAAAATTGAAAGAGTAATCATTTGTCTGTGTATTACCTTCACCTTAGCCTTATGGAGCATTACAATTGAGCAACAGTCAAACAGGTTTGAGCTTTCTTTAATCGTGCAACGATTAATTATGTCTAAACAGAGACGTTGCCAAGAGGACAGCTTGGCAGCAGTGTACCAGAAATGTTATAAATTGCCTGCAGAGGGAGCTAGAATGGACCGGCCATCCATCAAGAAAACGTCAATGTAATTTTGGTTAGGGTTATCCCTTGTTTGAAAAGAACCACTAAGATTCAATCACTTCAAGCCAAATAATTTCAATGAATGTGTATTTTCTTGAATTTTGTTTTATTTCAGTCACAGCAGAAAACATCTACAAATCATACAATTTGATATAGATGCTATTCAGGAGTGAAGAAAAAAATATTTACATACTTACAAACATAACAAAAGTTTAAACTAATGCAGATCCATTAACAGCCACATATACGAAATAAGAAATATGAGGGACGTCAAATTGTGGTGAACAGACAGCAAATCATGTATCAACATTATCCCCACCCAAAAAAAAACCCAAAAGGTTATAGATGCGTGATGACAAACATTTGTCCAAATTATTTGAACTGTTGTGGCTTCAACCCAAACACGCCTCTCTACTTCTCTCTGAGGAGAGTCGAAAACATAAACAATATTGCAGTATAAAAACGCACACTTCTGAAACCTCATAAACTAGCAGAGGCCTTGATATGCCTCGTTTGCTGCCCTGCCGGCCTGAAAAGCACTGGGACACATAATTCAATGGTTTGAATGAATCTAACCCAACCAGCGTAAGCCTCAACACCTCACAGACTGTTCTGCGGCACTCTGTTATTCACTGGCATCATCCAGGCTCTGGCCAGTTATTTCCAGATCCCAGCTCTCTATTGTGTTGTGGCAGTGCTTTGTTTCACCCTGGGAACTGAACCTATTTGTCTTGTCTGCTCTGCTTTTAGATGAACCGAGAAACAGATGAACGGATCCTTTATTTATTTTTTTCCTGTCATTCCTTAACCTGTGGAAATAGACAGCCTACCCTGTCTTGTGTAAAGACAACCTAACGTCAGTAGAACATTCTCGATAAAACTAATACATTCAGACGCATCATGCTAAGGCAACTTCAGTGGCTCCAGAAGAAAGGAATTCCCGTGAGCGGGGTAGATCTGCTTCACCTCATATTTTATTCATCCCATTTCAACTAAAGTGGACGTTGCTGGGAATGTATCTCTCCCACATATGTCTCAGCGCTAGGTAACATAGTACACATGCTGGATGTTGAGCGATAGCTAATTCAGACAGTGTTCCTAGATGTAAGCCAGCAAACTGTTCCTTGTACGTCAAGCAGGATAGTCTTTTACAAACATTAAGGGTCAATTGGAAGGTCAGTACACCATTTTGTGAACTCCCACATCAGAATAAAACTCCTAAGCCTTTTTGAACAAATCCTCCACTTGAAAGAAAGACAATGACCCCCGAAAAACTCTGCAATCTACCTATTTCTTTACCTCGTCTCCACACTGGAAAAGTAGATGTCACATTAATCCTTAATAGCACTGATTAGTAACGCACATCCAATCAACAAGATATCCATATACTCCCGCTGACTTGGGTCAGTTCAAATCATGCTTCTTTGTTTGTTTTTAAAGATATGAATCGCATTTTCAATGAGCGCCCCCCCTCACATGCACTTTTGTACACAACCATTCTCCAGCTTCACCGAATGTTCTCCTCTCGAGAATTCGACTTGCCCCGGGTTTATCACACCAGCGTGTTAAAATCAGGGAAATACGGACACGGAGTTCAGTTCATGTCTTTGGAGCTCGGCTCTGCTCCCCTTCTACGTTTGGAAGAAAAAGGGATTATCTGAGGGTCAGAGAGGGGGGGTAAAAAATGCCAGGGACTGTTACGGTCCGTTGAGATTTCGTCACGGTCCTCCTCGCGGAGCTCGGACTCAGGCTCCAGGCGTCACGGCCTGCTGCTGTTCCATCAGGGGGTCCACTCCCTCCCCCTGCCCGCCCTCGCCGCCCTCCTGGACGGGCGTCCGATCGGCCGTGATGATGATGGTGTTCTCGTCCACCAGCTCGCACGCCGGGTTGGAGAAGGCGGACAGCGGCAGGGTGATCCTCTGCATCTCCCGCTCGTACACGCGCTCATCGTGCTGCCTCTTCAGGTCCCGGGCCCTGCAGAGCACCAGTGGCACAACACCACAGCATTAGAAACCCGAGCACGAACAGTGTGGTTACTAGGACAGTCACATACATCATCTAGTGTCATCCTCCAGCTGTAGCCTGCCGGGACCACCATCTATATTCCTAAAGTTCAGACCTATTTTTAGAGAAAGCACTCTGCTGTCTCACCTTAAGGTACAGGCTATCTGCAATGGTAAGGGTCTAAAAGGGGCACCTCTTGCTTTCTAGAACGAACACGCACACACGTGCCAACATGTATATGCAAGCTATAGGTAAGTGCTGACAGTGGGTGGGCATTGTATGATTTAAGCCAGGCCAGGGTAGCAGAGTGGCTCGTCCAGAGACAGCTAAATGAAACATGGTGTATTCTTGGATCAGGGCCCGTGTCCCGTCTCCCATCTGCTGAAGAACACATTATGCAAGTCAGCGCTGTCACGCTCTACTTAACCCGGTATCATCTCAGATTCCCTGCTGTCCCTTCCCTCGCTATTCACTTCATAACAGTCTAGTTTAACGGAGTAGGGCGGTTTTGTTTTAAATGAGCAACATGCATCTGGTGAATTGACTATTGTTTGCCCTGCTAGCCTCATCACCTTATCCTGACAACGATGCCACAGCCCTTGTCGGGTACAACCCTCTCGACTCAATCCGCCGACAAGGTTTCACTGTCCTGCACCGGTAAGTCTAAGCCACCAACACTAACACCTCGGCTAATTAAGCTTCTTACTACAGATAGCCATGATAGGACTTGATGAACAGATGTGACTGCCTGACATAGATTCTCAAAGGCATCTGGTGTGGTGGTGGTGGTGACCGAAGGCATCGGAAAAGACAGCTTTTCCCAGCGACACCGGGACCCTTTCTCTGTGCACCGACCGCTGTAACGGATTAGTTTGCTTTTCCAGCTCTGCCCCTCCAGGCCTCCTCCGCACTCGCCCTCCTTTTAGGAGCATCTAACATGCGGAGCCTAAAATAGCCTGGCCTGCAGGATGTTATGTCTCTTCCCAGAGCTTATTTTTCCATTGTGCTAGTTTAATTTTTTTTTTTTATGTGTACCAGGCACCCTGAGAGGAAGTCTTCAGGCATGATAATGCCACCACCGACTGATAAGATGGCAGCGTTCGCCCTGCCTCATCTGGCCTGAAACCTTACGCGCCCACACATCGACGGTTTTAAGGCCAGGGACATTCCGCTCGAGGGATTTTGAGCTCTCCCGAGCTGCATGTGTCATTGGCCAGGACACTACTAAGCGGTGCCAAGCTCGTCCATATTGCCGCATTGGCATTTTGTTATACATGCACAGAATACGATTGGGCATGTGGCTAGCGGTTTTGCTTTGCTCATTTTGCATTACAAGTGTAAACAAACATCTGATGCTCCATTTAAAACGCGAGGGGTAATGAACTGAATTGTCTCGTTGTTTTGCTGTTTCACCTCACTATGCGTTTAAGCTGTCTTTGGCTGATACTGACCTCTTGTAGAAGTAGCCGACTGTGATCCCCACTCCAAGGACGACGATCATCCCCATCATGAGGATGGCCATAACATAGCCTGAGAGGAAGAGGGAAACAATTACAGATGTTTGACAAATGGACTAAAAGCACAATAAATAACCTAACCTAACCTTGCCATTAAGAAGGAATGCTCTAAGTGACGCCTCTGTTAGAGTACATTTTTAGGAGTCATCTAGGGCTCAAAGAGCTGTTTGCACAGCGAGGCCCAATCAGCACCTTCCTGTAACATACCCATGGTGCCTAGGTCCTTCTTCTTCTTGGGTCCTGTTTGAACCCGCTGGCTGATGCCCACCACCGGTTGCACAACAGCACCTCCTCCCTGGGAAGGCCCGGACTTGGCATCCGCAGCGATGCGTGTCTGTACTGTCTGTACTCCCAGATGGAGGTCATTTGTCTCTGCAGCCACGGTGGGCACTTGGTCTGGGGATTAGATGAAGTAAGAATTGAAAGTCCAATTACAATTGTTATCTAGTTCTGAGGGCTTGCTGTTTATATAACTGAGATCATGTCTTATCAACACTCAGGTATGCCATCCGAAACAAGTTATTATTGGCCATGATGGAGATTAACTTTAGTCACTGAAGAGGTAAGAGACAGATCACATCGGAGACAAAATGGGACCTCAGGAACAAAACGATAGTCCAAGTCGCCTGACTTCTAATAACTGCCTTGTCTAACAACAGTAAAACACAATGTGACATTCACAGGCAGGAACACCACCCCTTTCTCAAAAAGTTGTTTACAAACTTTGCTGGAGTTAAAGTGTATGAGGTCATATAGAGCAGCAGCCAATTATTTACTGTCTCTAAGGGAAGCACTTTTTTTCTCCACCAATGAACTGAAGTAAAGGGTGTGGCCTACACCTCGCACGAGGCAACAAATGTTCTTTAAATTGAGGCGTCTGCATGCAATAAAAAAAAAGCCACAATTGTTGTGTTTTGACTTGAGCTGTAATCAAAACAACAATGAGCACAAGTTACACAGGAAGAAACAGGTTTCAAGTTAACTTTCCACTGTCAGACCTACTCTGTTTCATTACCATCTCGTATGGGAAATACGTGAAGCATTTTACAACTGGGATAGGCCCATAGGTCAAACAAAGGAAATAGGCTTTGCTTAAAGCATGAACATGTTTTTAAGTAAAGAAAAAGATAAATGTCTTTGTAATACCTTTGCAGATGTCAATCATGCAAGACTGTCTCAAAGTTATCCCGTCTGGGCCCACAACATAACACCATGGTTTCTCTGAAGAGTCTGGGTTGCGACAGTAACTGTGGTCCCCAAGACCTAAACAAAAAAACAAGAGTAAATCTTTTAGGTTTTCAAACAGTGTTTAGAAAGCGCCGTGCAAAAAAAACAGTCAATCGGTCTCAGTCTGCCCTGGTGTCTGGGTCAAACCCTGTATTCATTAATAATTTACACTGATACATCATGGTAAGATGGACAAGCCAGCTTGACCATAAGAGCACCATAGGATGCAATGCTGGTGATCATCATCACATTCTAAAGGTACATCACTGCTTCTATAATTCCCACACTTTATTTTACCTATCAGTAATGAAACAATTGGAACACTAAAAGCCTATAGCATACTCTGTGTGCAAGGGGCCTGTTTCTTCAATCAAACATGTTGAACCTCATGCCACTGTGCAGATTCAAATCACTCTGACTGATAAGTATAACCATAAATACAACAGGATAATTTAATGACAGTAATTATATTTTAAGTTGATTGAGATACTAATCAGATACCATAGTTTAGATACCATAGTTTGTTCGTTGTTTTTTTTTTTTTTTTTTACCTGTATCAGTGTCTGTGTGACTGGTAACATCATAGTCTCTGGTTGTGTTAGTCCAGTTTAGACAGGTTTGCCCTGTGGAGGTGCTTTGCTGTTTGCCTCGGTATTCTACCCCATTGGATCTCATGCAGTCTGTAAAACAATCAGGTGCACACAATTACATTTTGTAAACAAACAGCATAACCTCGGTCGTTGCGAATGCAAGCCTGAACACTTTAATATATAGAATGTATAATTTCAGACATTTCTAAAAACATAGACATTTTCATCTTAAATCTTTAACAATTCAGAGTTTAAATTATTGATGTAGTATTGGGTAAAATGAACAATAAATGCATTTCCAATGTATTTCTTGACTACAGTATAATTACAAAAATCCAAAGAGTGTACATATCCGTTTCTTTAAATGGACGAAAACAAAGTGCAGTGAATTTCAATGGATTTAGTATCGGGTAAATAATAAGTGCAGATGTATTGGTTGACCATTGTATTACTAGAAAAAATCCAAACGATTCCTTAACATGGATAAAAACAATGCGTAAAATATGAATTGAGAAAAACAAAAACAGATCTGATTGCAGAAATAACAAGGCCGATGGTATCATATTACCTTGAGTCTGAGAATTTGATAATGTTATGTCCACAAAAGCAAAGCTCAGCAAAACGAAAGTCAGAAAGAAAAACATGTTGCTGACTTTCTGAAATGTAAAAAAAACCACTACCACAGTGCAAAGTAAAAAAGAAAAATTACTATACAATTCTAGGAAGAAAAAACATATAAAACGGAAGAGCCTATGCTGAAAACATCAGCCAAACTGCTCCTCTCCCAAGCCTACTTGGTTTTTGAAGCACGATGGATTTTCTTCGTAAACAGCCTCTCTCTGAGAAGAGGAACTCCTCTTTGCAGTACAATCTTCAAGGTCCTAGAGCTAAACCTCATCTCGACGAGAGCTACATCTCAAGCCAATCCTGAAGACCAAGGTCGCGTGACAGCAAGTAAATTAAAAATAGGTATATCCAATGTGAAAAAAACATGCAATCGCGAAAATCATGCAAACATAACTTTACTTTATTTGACTCTTTGTAACCGTCCCCAAAGTACTTCCACAACGTGTATAACCTACAGGATTTTCCAAGTTGATGCCAACGTGTCAGGCAGGGGGGGAGGGGGAGGGGGGCTCTAAAAGTTCCACGGCCATGCTGGTTATACGGTCTGACTGGCAGGAACGTGGAAAGGTAAGTGTCACGCTAGCTGGACCCTTCACCAACGTTCTTCAATATATATTTTTTCCTTTTTCGTTTTTCATTATAATTCATTAGTTCATCCTTTTTTTATTTCTCTGATCTATCATCACATTTGGTATAACCTGTTACATGGGCTCAGTATTTGAACCATTGAACTGACCTTCCATTAAAAATGAGAGAAAAGAGTACGACTTAAACTAGTACAAAATATATTTTGAATGTACGCTTTGCATAAAATAAGTTTGACATTTTCACATCACATCACAATAATCTCTACTTGACCCATGCCCAGCCCTGTCACTCATATCCCCTTATTGGTTTTGACCACCCACTGACCAATGTGGACAGAACACGACTTTACATGAAGGTCAAGGATCAACATTCAACCCTAACTCCCTCTGCCTGTGTTCAGACATCTGGGTTCTCAAAAGAAAAGGAACCCCTCCTTGTCTGTTGGCTGTCCCTGGCTGAAAGAGCAGGCCACAAGCTACTGTGGAAATGCATGATTCAAGCAGAATTCACTGGACTGATATTCATACAATTGCCCATCCTGTTTTTAGTCAACACAGTAACAACTCTTTGCCGGCTCTCTCATTCTCTACACTGGTTCATTATTTTTACACCAAGCCATGGCAAAGGCACGCCCATCACGTCTCTCATTCTGTTGTTTCTCACATGAAAGAAACCACTTCACTCCCTTTTCATTTGACAAACCTGTCCCATTGTTTTAGCATGGATACCTGTATATATTTTCAATACACAGGACATGTATTTATCTCCAAACTACTTAAAGTTGCATTGACTATCAATGATGTGTCAGTGGAAACAGTTTTCTTTCCCACACCCTTTTTTTTGCACCATTGCGTAGATTCCATCTTGTAAAAGCTGTTGTTTGTTTGACCTAGTTTCCTAATGCCCTGACTAACAGCTTCATCAGTGCAGAGACTCCATGAAAGCACTCAAGCTGTGTCCAGGTTACCCAGGAGTCTTGAGTAATGGCCACCAAGAATCCAATAAAGACAGATGGTCAGTCCACAGATGGATGCATAAAGATACCTTTGCGCACACACATTTTGCCTCTGGTCACATATCTTTAATTTCTAAATGTAATACAGGTTTTACACCCAACAACAATATTCGGGAAACATTAGTTGGAAGAAAGATCAAATTGAGAGGTTAATGTTTGTTTTCTGAACCACATTAAGGTGCTTTATGTTTTCTGTTTTAAATTTAAATCAAATAGATTAGAAAACTCAGTATGACATATAAAAATAATGTTTAGAAAGAGGAGCAGTTAGACTGTTAGACAGTACCTAAAGGAAGATGGAAAATGTAACTAAACCAGTTGTAGAAGTAATTATACTGTGCGATATGGACTTCCCATGGCTCGCTTTGAGTCATTTAAATCCTAGAATATTTACAGTGTTAACTATCCTCATAATTCTAAGATTCAGCTTCGAAGACAATTTTACAGAAGTTTATGAATACAAATGCGAGGTCCTGGAGCTGAACAAGATTTAAAAAGGTTACAATGTCACAAAGCAGATGAGAGAGCTCTGCCAGTGGTCTTGTAATTCGATATGTCACGTATATACCGTAAACCTCATTACAGCACTCATTTACAAGAGTTCATATCAGAAAACAATGTCTGAATGTAAGAACTGTGGCTCACATTATATCAGTGACTGACACTCAAATGGAAAAATATGTACATTTTGATAACTTTCAACAACAGTAAGTCACCCACCAAGTTCCTATACTGGAGAGAACCTCAAAGTAACTTGTTTTATTGTACACACTGAACGCCCTGATATGTAGCAATTCTGTGAAAGATTCCCCATTCATATCAAATATTTGCCCTGTACAAATAGAAAGATAACTTGCGTCGAGTTTTCTTGTTCTGAGAAAATGTGAGTGGTCTAATGGTGTGGTTTGTTGCAGAGCAACCTCAGTCTCGCTCAGGCAACCAGTCAATCATATTCAACCCAAATGCAGTCTGAAAATGGACACTTATCCAGGCAGAAGCTCTCTAATGGAGCATTAAAACTTGTATTCCCATGCTGCATGCCCTGCACCTTGCTGCCGTTAGCATTACATCACTGTCTGAGGCCCACTGCAGCAGCAGATGAAACCCAATAGGACTGGTCTAAAACAAGAAGATGGACATAGGCCCAAGAGGAAAGGCCAAGTGTTGTAGGACTGAGGGGAAGAACACATTTGCTACAACATGGCCGCCGCGAGGCAGACGTATCATGAATGTTTGAGCCAGCTGGCACTGGTCTGATAATAAAGAGTGCACTGTGTACAGTAGCCCCAAACAAAGAGGCTTTATTTAGCCTCCCCTATAAGCTACTGTACTTTGGGATTTGAAGGTGTATAATAGAGCACTCACGCTTGAAGAGAATAGTGAAGTAATGCTGGTTGCACTTTTTTTGTTTACATATTTAAATTTTTATTGGTAAAAGTCAAGGGCCCTTTTAATTCCCTCATGATTAAACAAGACGTGATATTCACACATGCATCCAACTCAACATTTTTAGTAGGATATATCCTTTTAAAGAGCATTTGTGAAGTGAGGAAGAAATACGGTCGACTCATTCAAAATCTTGCCATGGTGCTTAAACCGAACCCCAGTCAGGATAGCCGGGGGACACTCAGATACATATACACGTGAACTCCCAATGCAGATCCAAACACCGAGTCGGTGAAGCTTTCCAATGGTTAACACAGCCAGCGGGGGCAGTCTTTGCATCTCCCACGCACAGCGATCAGACAACACAGAGAGGGTCTCTCGTCACGTTTGGTAACGTGATCAGGCCCGACTGCGGCTGCAGTAAGCGGGACACTCTTCTTACATGGCCCATCTATAATGAGACAGCCGAGTGCTTCTGTGCTGCAAACATCAGCGGCTGCCACGTCCATTTAAGCCCTTTGTTAGCTTCTTGTTATTGACGGAGAACAGACATTCCTTTCTGTTGCATCAGTGTAGTTGTCTCTACTGGATTGTCAAAAACAAAATTTCTGTGACAAAAAGTCGCCCAGCTACAGTATGGTAGCTGTAAAGATGGAAGGTAAATTGACACCATTCCGTGTGAGGAGGTGATAAACTTCCTGAACATTCAAGTGTAAGGTCGTGGGGTCAAACTGGTGTCGTAACTCAACAGACACGTGGAGAACCTTAAGGAGTAGGGCGGTCCTAGCGAACAAACCACAGAGGGCGCCATGGAAACGGGAGTCCACCGTGAGAGCCAACCATTCTCGGCTCAACGTTTCCCCTGAGGAACGAAAAAGCACATTTTGCATCATGCCCGTCCAACTACTCTCCACCCTAATTCCTGTGATCAACATGTTTAACTTTCATTAAGGGGGATTACCTGCTTGGAGTTTGAGGCAGACTGCAAGGCTCTCCAATACCTCGGTAACATTGGCTTTGGCCCATGCACTCAGGCGCTCCGAGAGGCAAGAGGACTTGGGGAATTTGTCAGCGAGCTGAAAAAGGTGTGGCAGCAGTAAGGCTGACATCACAGAGGGCTCTGAAAACACGTTGGCCTCGTCCTGTTCATACAACGTGGCACATCTATGGAACAGAGACAGCATGGAGCAATGATGATTAGACCGCCTGAGAAAGAGGAGCACGGTCGGAAGGATAGTTTTGACTCTTCGTTTCAAGGGCAAATTGTTTTGCAGCGGAACAGGTTGCAAAACAGACCTGCATGGATCACAACAACAATTTGGACAGAGGCACCAAGGAACATTAGCTACTTCAGCTATTGAGACAGTGTCTGTAGTCCATAAAAAAACTGCGATAACATAACTTGTGTAGATATAATAAATATAATCCTCCAAATTACCCAGTTTTTGTAGCATCTTTAAGAACTGCACTGATGTCAGATTCTGGAAGGTGACCAAGCAGCACTTCCAGGGTACCGGGGCAGTCCCAGTACTCCTCCAGCAGTAGTCCGAAGAGGAAAGGCAGGGCCTGGTTGACCTGCATGAGGTACACCCTCTTTGCTCCTTTGCCTTCCATGGTATGGCACAATGTGGAAGCAAAGCCAGCCACTCTCATCCTCACCGGTTGGCACTCATCCTGCAGCAGGTAAATTCCTGTGTTGATCAGCCTGTACCAGACACACAAACATACACGCACACACGCACACGTACACACGCACACACACGCACACACACACACACACACACACACACACACACACACACACACACACACACACACACACACACAAAAAGAACATGTTCAGGATTCATTTCAGGTTATTCCAGTTATTGCTAAACCTTACTTTACCTGTAGGATGAAAAAAGTTTTCTATGAGTTACATTATCAGCACACTGCAATAGCGCTGTTACCAATGTGTACATTTTCAGTTAATTCTTTTAAAAATATTTGTAGGTAAATTGTTGACGTATGAAAGTGGTCTGTTTCCCAAAAAGGCTTTCACTCGGGTCTTCTCCCAGCTACCTGATGCCAATATCCTTGGAAAGAGATTGCTCCCTTGTGACTTCTCTCATCAAGGGGGCCCCGGCCAGACACAGGGCTGTGGCACAAGCCATCCTGAGAGCTTCAGGGGCCTCGGGGGCCCGGTGGACCTCCAACACACTACACCACCGTGGGACAAGGGGGCACTGAGGGCTGGAACATTGAGAGAGAGAGAGAGAGAGAGAGAGAGAGAGAGAGAGAGAGAGAGAGAGAGAGAGAAAGAGAGAGACAAAGAGAGAGATGGAGAGAGAGAGACAGAAAGAGAGAGAGAGAGAGATGCAGAGAGAGAGACAGACAGAGAGAGAGAGAAACACAGAGAGAGACACAGAGAGAGAGAGAGAGAGAGAGAGAGAGGTATTTTTTGCTACATTCGTGCTCTAGCAAATAATAGGAGAAGCATGAGGTGGAAAAACAAATATGAAGGTCAAATGTATGAGATCACTAGAGAAAAAGAGGAGGATAAGGATTCTCCTCCTGGGACTCTAAACTGACCTTAGGGAGAGCAACAGGCTGGCAGCACACAGCGCCTTAGACAGGAATTCCGGCCCCCCTCTCTCGTTCTCCAGGAGTGCCAGTAGCAGCTCCACACACTCCTGCAGTTCCGGCCCAGTTAAAGAGGCGGAGGTAAAGCTAGAGAGGGGATGGGCTGGGGTCCAGTCACTGTCTTGAGGGGTCACCACTGCTTCAATGGCTGTTAAATAGGCCCTTATGTCGTCAAGGCTTTGGTCCAAAAGGGCCCCCTTCAGATGACTCTGCAGACC
The DNA here is from genome assembly GCA_036024795.1 of Galaxias rostratus. Lineage (NCBI taxonomy): Eukaryota > Metazoa > Chordata > Actinopteri > Galaxiiformes > Galaxiidae > Galaxias > Galaxias rostratus. The sequence goes on along the minus strand of JAVQJS010091370.1, from coordinate 13,857 downwards.
AAGGATATTGTTGAAGGACATTTTTAATGTTATCATAAAGTCTTGAAGAGACATGACAAAGATACATTTTTGTGGCATCAAAACAGGACCATATGAAAGGCAAACAATATGTTTTTCTTTCCCTATTGGGCACAGGATTAGCATCACTTCTCATCAGGCCGATAATACAAAAAAACTGAAGGGGGGCTGAAGGGTGAAAGCACAATAAAATCTCATCTAAGCTGCGTGGAAAATGTACCGTCTTGTTAAAAGCAATCAAAAAATATAAACTCTGTGAACCTTTAACTTCACAGCACAACAAGAGTGAAAGGGAGAGATAGCCTTGACATGAAATTGGCATCACGTTCCAAAAAGCCTTTCGCACAGTTTTTGAGCCTACACCCATTGCTTGTATAAGCCCAGAAAACAACAAAGTGATTGCCAATCTGATTTTACACTGGCGGTGCATTGGGCCATATCTTTACAGCTCGGGTTTCCTCATATTGTGTTGTGCTAGGGCTGGGCCCGGTCAGTGGTTGGGTTCCCTCGCCCAGCCCGAGCACAGCCAAGTAGCGTGATCTCGTGACGTGATCTCACCTGCAGATTCTGGCGGATCACTTGTTGCACCCCGGTCTCCTTCCAGCCGCTCCCGTCCGCAACCCAAGTGACCAGGGAGAGCCTCAGGTCCGGGCTGGCTGCGGAAAAGCTTTCCCACAGCTGTCGCGACCACCGTGGGTCTCCGCACAGGAAATGGATGGCGTTCTGATGGAAGACGGCACACCCGACCTTTGGGGGGGTGACAGATGTAGCAAAAGACATCGTTAATAGGTATGTGGTGACACTACTTCCAGAGGCGGTGGTCGAACGTACATACCCGGAGCCTGTGCTGCGGTGTGTGGAGCTCACGCAGGAGGGTGTGACTGAGCTGCTGGAGGAAGCCCTCGGAACACAGCCTCCTCAGGGCTCCTACTACGCCCAGGTAGGCCCCCATCACTGGCGGGCAGCGCTGCGCCCCCGTCACCAGCCACAGCCGGGCCTCGATGCAGCTCACCACTTCACGCAAGTCATCTGAAGGTGCACTGTGAATGCATACACATAGACTTGTGAAAACATGGACTTGTGAAAAGAGATGGTTGAATTAGGGGAAAAGTCTGGATTCAAAGTGCTTCAACCCTACCTGTGTGTGAGCAGTGCTCTGTCTAGAAGTACTCTGATCTGCAGCAGCTGTCCATGCAGGCGGTTGTGACAGCACCACTCCCCGCGGTGCGGAAGAGCTCTGCCTAAACGGACGAGAATGCTCATGTAGTCCGAAGTGGCCGTCATGGCAACCAAGGCTTTGGAAACCATCACTCGGACACTGTGGATGGGACTGGAGGCCAGCTGGAGCAGGGGAGCCAGGAAGTCTGATAGGGTGCTGGGAAAGAAGGCCAGAGCAACGAAGATGTTGATTATCGTCCAAATCCAACAGAAGGAACTATTGTAAATACAAATGCATATGACAAATACAAAGATTTTGATTCCAACATTTTCCAGATGAGCGTTGTGTCTTTTAATCAGGTCTGCTACTCTGGAAGGCTTGGTAGGATAACTAACACAATGATAAGAAAACAAGTTATTATTAATCACCCAGTTAGGTCAGGCACCCCAGGCTGGAGCTTGGCCAGCAGGGTGAGGATGGGGAAGAGGGAGGGGTGCAGGCGGAGCACGGCCTCCCCAGACGGGCCCTGGAGGTCCATAGCTGCACCCCTGAGTTCCCCCAGCAGGAAGGGTTGCAGGGCGGGGTAGTGGGTGAAGAAGGCTTGGGGGGTCATGCCGTGCTGGGTGGAGCCCTCCTCACCCCCAGACCGCTGACCCAGCATCCTCGAGCATAGAGAACCTGCACCACATGTCAAACTGTTGTCCGAATAGCGTCATGCTTTTTATTCAATGTTAAAAAAAAACAAAAAAACTGAAAGCATATCAGACTTTGAGAGACCACAAAAAACACCCTTGGCGCCCCTTACTGTATAGTTGCAGGGCAGCGTTTCTCATGGCCCAGCAAGGGGAGCTGAGAAGAGTAAGAGACAAGATGGCCACTGCAGGGGCAAACTGCAGGATAGCCACCCCCAGCCCGGAGCCCCTCGCTAGGGCCTGCAAAGTGTGGACGGCACACACCTGAGGAGAAACAAGGGTAAAGATGTGCAGAAACTGTGTTAAAGAGCATGTTTTGAAAGTCTTTCGTTATATATATTTATATGCACTGTGTCAGATTTGAAATAATTGTTTCACCAGTCATAACTTCCCAGGATTCTTAATAATGATGTGGATGGGGAAACACCTGAGGTAGGTCCAGAGTTTGGTCCCAGTTCTGAGGCAGAGGGGTTCTGGCTGTCTCCAGGAGGGTGTGGACGCTCTGGGCCAGCAAGGGCCTGGACTTACTGGCCTCCTCTGCGGACGTCACACACAGAATGAGCATGGGGAGTCCAGCAGCCCGCCGGGTCACCGAGGAACTACGAGGAGAATTAAGAATCTCCAGCCCCTACACAGCAGGAAGAGTTAAAAAAAAACATTAAACTGTTTTCCTAATCCAACATCGTAATTAGCTAAATCTGCGAAGGTAATAGTTGAGAGAATGTGAATTTCCACGAGGACCTGTTGTAACATCTGGACAGGGATCTCCCTCAAGTCAGGACAATTACTGCTCAGAAGAGACGCACAGAACTTGATGAAGCCGACACAGCAGCCCTCCACTGCCCCCTAGGGAGAAAAATTCAGGATCGAATGTGAGAAGATTTAACGTGAAGACTCAAGTTGACTGCGGTGTTTCCTGTATGCCTAATTCTTTACTTGCTTTGACTACGTACCCAATGGCGGCATTTGAGGAGAATGTCTTTGAAGACTTTTGACGCCCTCTTCATCTCTTCTATTGACAGACAGCACTCTGCGTGCCGGGACTCAGCAAGGAGTCTCTCCACCAGGGAGCCTAAAAAGATTCCTATTTCCTGTTGAATAAAAAGGAACACTCCTTCACTAATAATAATAAAGAATTATAAAAATAACAATAAATAACAATAATAATAGATCTAACGTCTTCATGTTTAGTATTAACAACAGCATTAGATATCGAGCTGTCATCTACGGGTTCAGTGCTGCTAAAAGACAGTGTGTGACGTTCATCCCACCTTGAGGGATACCCAGCAGCAGGTGAGGACCAGGCTGTGCTCCTCCGACAACAGGACGCCCTCCTCTCCCTCCCCAGGGTCTTCTCCGGCCCCCTGCTGGGCTATCAGCGTGTTGATGGCGTTCCCCATGTCACAGAAAGACGGGGGCACACCTGGGACGGGGAACAAGGGATAATTAGGCCATATGCGTCAACGTGTTTGCATGTAGTTGTACCAACATCCAACCCCACTCCACGATGTTGGTACCTTTTTCCTCAGAGGCTGTGTCCAGGTTTCCATAAAGCACACCTAACAGGAACAGAGAGGTCTTCTCAAGCAGGGTGAGTATTTCGATGATCAGACCTCTGTTGAGAACCTCTCTCAGGTGGCCGGGTGCCTCCAGCAAGCACTTCTCCAATGCACTCAGAACGCCTTAGGCACCACCATGGTTAAGCAAATTACCACACAGGGAAATATATCAGGTAATGTCATACATTAATGACAGTCTGCAAGATCTTATCTAAGGTTGTGAATGTTAATGAAAATGTGCGGGTCTGCTTTGGGTCTCACCATGAATGGGTTTGGTCCTGGCAGCAAGCATCATGTCAGTCTTAGCAGTCAGGTAATGTTGCCCCAGCTCCTTCACAAGGTAGTTGACCACACTGGTTGTCTTAGAGGCTACATCACTCAAACTACCATTATTAAAACTACTGTCCAGCCAGAGAGCCTTAAACAGTCCTTCAGATCTGCAGAAGGACAAACATATATGAAAGGTTTAAATCCTACAAATAAGGTCTACGCTCTCAAATTATCTTCTTTCATATATAACATGTTCATAAAAAATATATAAAATAAAACTGTCATGGATATATGGATTAAACATGTTACGATATAGCTGCCTATTTAAACCCAAGCCTACTTATGTAGGAGGACATTCATCATGACGGCCCCCATCTGAGCTTCCGGAACCCGGGGGCTGCACAGTAGCTGCTCAGTTTGACTGAACAACACCCGGGTGACGTCATCCCCAAAGGGCGGGAAAAACTTCACCAGCAAATCGGCAGAGAGCTCCCGAATCTATGGTTGAACGAAAATTCCTCAAATAGTTATATCTTTATTCGATCACTCTAAAATAAAAACGATTCCTAATGAAATTTCCAGGATTTAGAATGTTAATTTTAACTTCACCTCATTGGTCGAATCTTCTAAACATCCAATGAGGACCAGTTGTTTTGACCTGGAGAAGAAATCCCACTGTGCTCTTTGCCTGGCCCAGGCAATCAAAGAGGACATATCGACTGCAAATGGAAAGCAACCAGCAATTTAAATTCCCAGGCAAAATTGTAATTACAACATAAATATGTGAATAGCCTTCATACGTTTTGTCTAGGTTAGATCTATAGTAATACATATTAAAAGAGACTGCAGTCTCCGTGACAAACCTGGGGGCTGTCCTTTCTTCTTGTCAGGGCTCCAGGTGTCTGTACAGGTCTCCAGCACAGCAGAAAGCAGCAGCAGGACAGTCTTCTTCCTCTGGAAGCTGTGTCCAGCGGCTAGGTTGGCATAGGGGATGTGGGACAACCAGTCCACAAACCCTTCAGGAAAATGACATTCGTGCATGATGGAATCAATAACGGTATACATAGATAATGCACGCTTTATGAGTCTCTATTAATATGCCATGAACTTCCGGCATCTCACCTACACTCTCCTGCAATAATAAGAGAGCCTCCGTGGAAAATCCTGCGGCCGTCTCTTTTTTGATCTTTCTGACATTGGCCAGACAGCTGTCTCTGATCCGTACCAGAAACTTTTTCACCGCAGCCTGGAAATGCTGGCGAAAAGGAGAGGACTCACTGTTTAGGTTCTGAGGGATGAAGGCTTTTATGGTTGACAGCTCCTCACGAGTAGGGGCCTCTTTGGTCTTTGGGCTGCAGCAGAGGAGGTTCAGAGCGGCCAGGCGGACTTTGTCATCCACAGAGCCTAGAGCCAGCTTTAGGGTCTTTATGGTCGAGTCAATCTCCAGTATCCAGGGGGAACCACCCAACGTGGCCCGTCGGGCACTCATGATTGAGGCCCAGGCATGAAGCTCACCTGGGGAGACTGGGTCTAGAACGGCCAGCAGAGGCTCCACAGAGGAGGGGAAGACCCGCAGCGTCCAGGGCAACAGGTGACTGGAGCCATTGTTCTGGGCTAGAGTAACATCTGAGGTCAAGGCTTTGAGAAGAGTGGACCGCCAAATCTGCGCCCACCGATTGGCCAGGTCCAGCTCAGAAGGAGGGGCATTGTCTGGGATGCTGCTGACGAGCTCTTTCCTCAGCTGCTGGATCAGACACTTATAAAGCTCTGAGGCACATGGTGCTAAGTGATTGGAGGACAGGCACTTCAAGAGGTGGTTAGGGAGTTCTGAGTACTGCTTCAGCACCTGAAGAAAATCAACAGCGAAATCAACATCCGTACAGGTACCTAAATAAACATCGGATCGTCGGTAGCGCACCTGCTACAGAATGAAACAGCAATATCTACAATGTCTCACCATGTCGGTGCCAACAAACGGAAGGAGGGCACAGAGTGGGGAGTACTTGGCTTTAGTCTCCCATGGTAGTTTGGTAATACGGTGCAGCAAGCAGATATGAAGACTCTCACCGATCTCTCCAAACTGCTGACACTCCATCTTATAGATTTCAAGTAGCAGACAGAAGGCACTGCGCACAAAATCTGACACGCCCTCTACCTGGCAATATATTCAAGAACAAAGAAGAAGGGAACGAGGACGAAGATCTCAGTTTCAGCTCCATTCATGAAGTAATCTGAACTAGGCCATGGGGAGAGACGTCGAAAACTCACCGGGCTTTCAGCATTGTTCCAGAGTACCTGGATAAGTTGCTGCCGTAAATTGGAATCGTCAGATAACAAAGGGGCTCCGGTTATCTCCCAGATGCCAGCCAAATTCTCTTTCAATTTCCTGAGCCACAGCGTTAACACTGCAACACAAGTGTTAACAAAAACAAAAAATTTTAACAGACACCAAAACAATGACTCATGAAGACACTAAGATTTCCTCACCTTCAAAGACATAGTAATGACATTCAAGCTTTTCTTCACACAGAGCACGCACCATAGGAAATAAACCGTCAAGTAGCAAAATCATCTGCAAGGATGGAAATATCAGTTAATTAAGGTTGTTACATACAGTATTTTGTATTATAAAAGATGTTTAAAAAAAGACTTCAAATGAGCTGGCGTGAGATTTACCTTGCCGTTGATGTCCACCTTGTGACTGGTCAGAATATCTGGTCGGCAACAGGTCAGCAGACCCCTACTAACAGCTAGTCTGTCCACACCGTCTTTCCCCTGTGGGCTGCATCGCACTCGGACACCACCAACAGTCAGCAGCCAGAGCTCTGTCCAAAAGAACCCACCTTGTATGATTTTTTCCTCCTTTTTTTATGTCGTAGTGTACATGAAATTATCCTGCTTATCGTCAGCCCACTATCAGCTGTATTACTCTACAGTTTCGGGCCGACAGTTTATTTACCTGAGTCTGTGACCTGCAGGAGGTTCCAGGCAGCAGCTCCTCCACTTCCTTCCATGTCAATTGCTGTGTTGATCAGCATGGCCACAGCAGTCCCTGCCAGAAGACGCGTGTCTCGGTTGAAGCACTGCTGAGACTCAATGAAAAGATCGCATAAAGAAGGGAGATAGGAACAACAATGTTAATAAAATAAAATGTTTGAATCACAAATGTCAGCACTAACAATAGGAGGTTAAAAACAAACCTGTCTAAGAATGATGTTCATGAGAGCCTGCAGGACCTTCTGCATTTCTGAAGTTCCCTGGTCTTTCTCTACTACTAGATAAGCCACCTCCGTAGGTAAAAGCTGAAATATCTGCAAACACACCTGTATACATGGCAGATCTCAAATCAGTCAATGATTAGCAGTTTGTCAGCGGTGTGTCAAATCTTCTATAACTGATGGAGACTAGGGTAAGTCAACATATAAGTAAGTGTATATACCTTGACAGCAAAGTAACATAGGGGGTCATTTTTTAACCCATCCTGCGCGAGTATAACATGGAACAACTCAGCCATTTTACTCAGCAGAGATGAGCATGCCTCCCTGCATGCTTCACGGCCCATGGTGCAGTCTTCCAGAAACATGCAAACTGAACACAGAATAAACAGGGTAAACAGCTGACAGGTTGGTACAGATACACAGTCTAGTCATAAAACACTAACCTTTCTGAAGCTGTTCAATGGACAATATCTACAACAGAAAAGAACATGTTGATAATTGTCTACATTGTTGAATAGATGGGATAATAAACAGGAAAGGTTTTCAGACAAAGTACCTTATCGTTATGTACCAAGGCATACAAACTGAGTTGTATCTCTTTATATACCAGTTGCTCGTCCACATTTGCGAGATTTCGCAACATCTGTAATAAATCCATAACAAATCAGCAATATGGGGTAGTAGACTACATATGTATAATGCATTAAAGAGTAACATAATTAGGAAAATTATACCACAATAAGACATGTGCATCCTTACCTGGTCCAGCTTGCGACTGGCTGCAGATATGTTAACCATCTGCAACTGCATGGCGATAAGAAGCCTGACCAGGGACAAGAGCTGTTTCTCATTTAGAGACTGCAGCTGCTCTTTTGGAATCCCCTTCAAGAGCTGTGCTGCCTCTTCCAGACAGCGTTCTTTGCATCTCTTCACATCACTCCTGTATTAAACAACATCTATACTAGTTCAAACTAGGACTTCTATAAGTCAACAGTTACAAGCTAACAGTTTTACAAAAAGACAGCTGGTGATGTTATCGGTAATGAAAAAAACAATACCCTTCTGCATCATCATCTCTAGATCTTAATACGGTCATAGTTTAAAACAATCTGCACACACACACACACACACACACACACAAAACACATCAAATGAAGTGAATGGGAAACAGCTTGAGGAGCAACTTACCTAGAACACTCATTAAGTTTATTTAAAAAGGGTTTTAACGTTGTGCCAATCGATTCAATAGGCTGGTCCTCTGTGATTACACAGTGTAGGCTGGAAATCTGGTCCTCAATTGATAACATTACTTACTTACTACTCAATGTTCTATTAAACAACTACATCTGAACATAGGCACGCTGTCAACATGCCTGCTTCCTCAGGGGAACAATAGCGGTTGGGTATCTACGTTCAGTCCGAGTTAGTGCCATCTAGCGATAAGTGGTGGGGACAACAGTAAGTGGAAACCTAAAGCATTCTTCCTTCAGTCCAATAGGTAAAACTACGAACAAAATGTGCATTTAAATTCTTTTATTGTTTATTGACACGCATAGGTGGAATAATTAAATATTGGTAAAAAGTATCTGAGCTCAAGAGGTCGCTGCTGGCAACCTGAAACACAGAGTGTGCAATTTCTTTCTCAAGAAGAAATAGAGAAGCCCTCCTCTCAACTTTGATTGGTTTATCATTCGTTGCCATTGACATCTCTACAACAGATACAAGAAATATGGCGACGTCCTGAAGTCAAGAAATGGCTACAATATCCTTTGTTTTAAAAAATTTATGCCAGTTTGTGTCCATCTTTTTTATCTTAAATTCTTGTGTCAAGAGCAATATCGGTAATTTTTTATTTAATACAAATTGTTTGTGGCTAGGAGTAGAAAGTAACGTTAAGTTAGCTAACTGCCACTTTTATATGAGCCCAGTTTCAACATTCTCGATATAGCTAACACCGAGTTTCTCTATTCTTAGTTTTTCAGCCTTCACGTATCGTCACAACCGGACCCACAGTCTCAGCTTTTTTGCTGGGAAACTCTGACATAACTATTAGGATAAAGACTGTATCAGTTTCCAATACAACAGGTTACTACTGCGGTTATGTACTATAACTAAGCTGTTACTTAATTGTGTTAATTGTTTCTTCGGTATGCCACGTTTAAACGGTTCATGTTGGCCCAATCAGAGCTTATGGGTTGTTTTACTCTTTTACAGGACTTCTTCCACCACCATCATGTGTAGCGGAGCCGACACAGTGGCTTCTAGCAAGTGAAGTTATAGACAAGGTGAGGAAATGTAGGCATTTTTTTATGTCTACTATTTCATTAAACGTTTACAATTATAAAAACCATTTATTATTCAGTACCACAACAACAAAGTTTTCCTCCCAATAACCTTCACTAACTACCATCCCATGTCTCTCTGCGCGACCAAGACCACTGTACATGTACAGTTAAGGTTGAACCGAAGCCTTGTCCTGTGTAATAATAATGAGACCGACACAGACTGCTGCCCAAAGCCCCTGTGCGTCCTGGAGGCCCTCCATGTGTCTGCCTGTCAGGGAGAAAACCCTCAGGCCACACTTCTTGTACAGGCCAAAATCTATGCATTTCTCTCTCCAAATGGTTCTCTCTCTGGTAAGTCCAATTGCAAAGGCGCAACAGTGAATTTAGAACTAACACTTGTATGCGGTAAGCAAAATTAATCTGTAATTCTTCACTGTTCACCTTTCAGATAATATAACAGTAATTCCAAACCAAGTTTACCAACCCCTTGGCACGTGTCCCTGTAACCTCACTCCTAGAGCTTGTGATGTACGCTGCTGCTGCGACAAGGTAGTTATATCTGATCCATTACATACAGGCGTCATCTGGCGTAGGCGATATCTGTCTTGCTATTAATATCTGTAAAAAGCTTATACAGTTCATGTATTTCATAAAGATATTTAATAGATTAAAACCAATAATATGATGTGCTTCTTATTCTAAGAGTGGTTGTTACATACTTGTTTCTAGGACTGTTCTCCTCAAGACTTGAAGCTGTTTGAATCCAAGTGTTTCCCAGGGCCCTTTGGAGGGCAGGTGTCCCCTACTCCTGATTATCAGTGCTCAGCACAGTCCTCTGAAAATGCCCCAGATTGGTTTCCGTTCCTTTGTGTCAACTCCCCACCGGAGAACAATCCATACCTAGGGCTCTTCTACCAAGGCAATACTATGTGAGACTAAAGTAGTTACACCTAGTATCTGGATGATAACATATATTGCTTTCTTTACATATCCAACCTATGTCTTGTATTGACTCCAGCACACCACAGCCCAGTCCATCTTTTCAAAGCCCAATGCTGTCAGCACCGCTGCCTATGAGTAACTATCGTCAAGGGGATCCTATTTTCACTACTAGTGATCAGTACCTCACAATACCTCAGGTGAGTCACACGTACGCATTCGAGGACATCAGTAACGCATTTAGGGCCGCATTTGAACATTTGTTTGGCATTGCAGTGAATGTTCTATACTATTCTATTATTTCCACAGAACTTCCTCATAGGTCGGTGTGCAGAAAATGCCCCGGTTAGTTTTCTGAACAATTTCAATGCTCAGTGTGTAACACAACTAGTGTCTTGTCCAAGTGTTCCACCATTACATACAACACCATCTGATCTGAGTGTTCATGTGAAGGATGGCCAAGGGGGTATGTTTTACTACTTACAGATTATGACTGAAATATTTATTTGTATTAACAGTAATTGTTGAATTATGTGTGCATGCAGTAACTGTCTGGTGTTTTTATAGGTGTGGTCACGGTGAAAGTAGTCGATGAAGTGGTTGTTGATTTAAAACAGTTTGTCATCAATGGAGTTGATCCCATTGTTTCTCCAGGTGGTAAGAATACTCTCACATTTCTACACTGTCCACAAACATATTTTAAACCTTTTCTCAACATTGTTTTTTAAATGTGTTGTTTTATGTTGTTGTTATCATGCAATCTCGTCATGAAGTGAATGCACAACTGTGTGAGAATGTGACTGTGGCCTTGGATTACCAATTATTTTGGCGAGGAAACGGCATCACCAACATTACACTCACTCGAACTCTGGGAAATCTTGATTTGAATGGCAGTGGTAAGACCCGCAATGTTTTTCTGGACCGGTTCGTCAAACACTTAAACAATGTCTCTGATCAATTTACTGATTATCGTGTGTATCTTTTTGTTCCCAACAGTTGTTTTGACAACTAGGTATTCTTCTGTGTTTCTGAATGGAGATGTCCTATCTGAGACCAATTCAGGGAACCCAGGTTGGTGTTGCATCTCGTTAAATAGTGTTGAGTAATATTTTTTCGTCTCCTAAATATGAAGACGTGTTTATACTTGCCAACCTACTTTTAAAATGTTTCCTTCTCAGGCTATCAAGTGGGACGGCCTGTGATTGGTGGCTTTTTAAGCATAATAGATAACGACACAGAAGTTATACAGAGGACCTCAATCAATCTTTGGAGACCAAGTAATGTCCATGTTATAATTGCAGGACAATTTGATAAATGTGCTTCAACACTTCAACATAAGCGCTTGCACATCTTAATTTATGATTTAATTAATTTCTTTATTTAATTAATACTTTTTCACAAAAATAGTAAATGATGGTATGTGTAACTCTGCGGAGCTGAGGCCAGTTTTATATGGACAGAACTCTACAGCAGGATGCCTGCTACCCATCAGCCTCACAAATCTGACTCAATGTGACCTTCTTAGGTGAGTACACTCACACACATAAATACCGTATCTGAGATGATCTTTGAGTGTCAATGTCATTGCATCGTCAACTCATAATGCATTAATATTAAGACTGATATTTTTTATTAGAGAAAATATTGCCTCGCTTCAGGCTACCTTGGTAACAGCGACATACGTTGCCAGGAGAGGAAACCCAGACTCCCTGCATCTCGCAGACTGGGTGAATATTACCTGTGAGTAGCATCTTTGTTATGTATACATTTGTGCTAATACATTTAATTTTGACTATTATTAAAAACTATGCTTGTTCCCGCTCTCTTTTAAACTTTTTAATTTGATGCTCTCACAACCATCAGTCATGGCACCAAACTCCAGCACGCCTGTGGGAGGCACTGCAAGCTCGTGTTTTGGGATTCCTGCAAACCAGCAAATTCATATTCAGAGTATTGTCACTGAAGTTCTGGATGGTGTACCACAACGCCAGATTCAAGCCATTGATATTAGGTTTGTTTACATTGTCTTTACCCTGGTCCAGAGACTTTGAAACCAAATAAAAACAAAGATGAAAAAACGTATATGAATCTGACTTAGTGAACCATATCTATGTTTTTGTGAATCTCTCGCTCAGGTATGGTTTGACCACTTGGAAGATAGAATGTGGAGGCGGTGACTCATCTTCGTGCATAGACCCAATGTGGAATTTTCCAGTCACCTCGTCTGTCACTTTCACTGACATCCTTGTCAACACTGGACCACCCAAAACGAGGTACCCCTTTAAACAAAAATCTTAAAATTGAGACAGCGATTCTGACCTAGTGTGTCAAAATGGTTTTGTGACCTTGTGTTTTTTCTTCTTCAGGTTTCAGATAAACTTCACAGAATATGACTGTGACAGGAACGATGTGTGCTGGCCACAGCTTGCTTTTCCTTTCACAAAGTATTATACAGGTGATACTTCTCTTCGTTTGATAAAGATTAAAATATACACTATTATTTGCATGGTCTCCCCGTGTTAGAGTGGGTTTCATCCGGGTACTCCGGTTTCCTCCAAAATCCAGAAACAAGCAGGTAGATTGGTGACTCTAAATTGTCCGCATGTGAATGCGTGGGAGTTGTTGTATGTCCCTATGTGTTAGTCCTGCGATGGACCGGCGACCGGCTCAGGGTGTACTCTGCCTCTCGCCCAATGTCGGCTGGGATAGGTTCCTACCCCCGCCCACGTGACCCTGCGGATGGATGGATGGATACTGTATCAAAAACATCTATACTTGACAACTAATTCTTGCTTTCTCTCCCTTCAGGTGAGCCATACTCTCTGTGTTTGGCTAAGGGTCTCATCTTGGTGTTTTTCTTCATAGCTGCTTCCATTCTTGGGACTCCGTGGAAGCAAATTAGACAAGCATGGAGCAGTACTTCACTGTAAGGAGTGGAAACTTTAGACCCTGACCAATGATGTGGCAAAAAGACTTTAAGACTATAAGGCATAGCTTTCTAAACCCTAATATTGTGTTTTTTTATGGACGATTGACAATTAGATGGAGATACAATCTGACCATACATTTTTAGAGGGTGTAAATAATTATGTTTAGTGTATATTATTTATTAATGTAATAAATTCCGCGTTCATTGAATCTGTGTGTGTTCTTTTAATGAGTGACGTTCAGGAAGCATACCTGTGCGCAGAATCACACGGTGGGATAGCCAATAACGAGTTAGTAACGCAACAAGTTGATGAGCGTTGAGAACGTACTATGAAATGACGTGGAGTCTAGCTTGTTAGCTAGCTGGCGAGTTAGTAGTATACAAGGATGAAAATATCCTATTCAAATAGTGAACATCGCTAGGGTTTCATGAAACACGGCGGAAGACGTTTAACAGGACTGGTCGACCAACTGCTAACGGCAACGTTAGCTAGGATAGCCTCTGTATGGTGTCTGACTGGACTTGAGTTCACACTGTTCACCGCCACACTGAGCACCATCAGCTGATATCGGACTGATCATGCACACGAGCCAGCCTGAACTAGTTGATAGCAACATTACTCTTCACTTCATGACATCAGACTCGAGTCATCTACGCAGCAAGTCATGAAGGAGTTTGTCAAGGGCTTGTGAATAGAGAACTGGTCTTACTAGCAGAGCAGGCTAACTTTGTTTAGCTAACTAGCCAGCAGTGTAATCCAAACTGTTTGCTAATTTGCATTTCCATAG
>JAVQJS010091362.1:0-18203 GCA_036024795.1 Galaxias rostratus | reverse complement strand
AAATGTTCGCCAAATGCATTCTATTTTCTGAGTAATATATTTTGTCTACATGTGATTTAACTGACGCTTCTCCGCAGTACCACACTGGTACGGAACGTTACATTTCTGCTGTTGATTTAGTGGTAGGATAATGCATAAATATTAATTCCCTTGATCCCAATGAATGGGTGTGTGGGTATATAATTTCAAAGCGCAAACAAAATGTTTAACAATAACAATTGTAGAGGTAGATTTGAAATGTAGCATACACTTGGAGCCAAACTCCTCACTCAAAGTTCAAAGTGTTTTATTTGTCAAATGCACAGTATAATACAGGATCATTCTGAGCAAAGAAATTCTAATGACAAGGCAGGCAACAACTATGTAGAACACAGCCAAAATATCCATACCAGAATATAAATAATACAAAAGTAACTAAGATATACATTACATAGATGGGGGATATGGAGAGTGGGAATTTGAGTGCAAAATATTCCAAATATATAAAGTGCATGAGTGTTGATGAAAATGTACATAGGATTGTGATGTGATGATGCGCATTGAACGCATATATGGAATGAGCATACATATGAGAGTCAGGTGATCATAATGTTTTAATGTATTCAAGGCCACCACTTTATAGACTGTTCATATAAAAGCACGCTATGCAAAAGGGATTTGGCAAAAATAACAGCCTCTGCGTTACCAGGCATGAGTTGAAGCTCTGAGCAAATTGCTTGTAAAGGACTCCGATTGTGTCTGTAGAATATGGCCGATCCGAAGACTCCCAACCTTCTGTGAGAGAAACCTACAGTACATAAAAAAGTAGAACTAAAATGATCTCTTTTCTTTTGTACCCCATGATTGTCAAAATCGAATAGCATATCCATCTAAAGTGGTAAAGTCCTTACAATAAGCTTGTAATAGTACTCAATAACAATTACACATAATTGATGATCAGAGTCACAGCACTGAGGGTCTGCTGTGGCAAGATCATCCTACTAACCATGCTTATTCTGAAAGAAAGAGTCCGCGGAGATGTGGGAAGTCTTCCATGATGAGGGGACAGGGGGTTCCTGCGGTCCAAGACAGGGTAGTAATCTATTCACAAGCTCATCAAGTTGGCCTGCCCTTAGGTCAGAAAGACCCAGGTCTCTGAGGCTGACATTGGGCTGCAGAAGGTAATGGCAGAGATAATACAATGAGCTAAGACGAATATTTGGATGGGATGTTAGTAAAAAGGTCAATTAAGTATTCTCACATAATTAGGAAATTTATGAAAAAAATCTTAAACTTGATCCACAATGGCTGAAATAACTCTAATCTGTCAGATACAAACGTCCAGATTTTGAGTAAACAATAATAATACATTATACTTGTATATAGGTGCTTTTTTGAAACCCAAAGCAGATAAGAACAGAATACTTAGTATTTCCTTTGAACCCACCAAAAGCAAAATGTACTCTCTGCATACTAACTCATAAAGTAGAGAAGGTTGTTATCATAGATTTAATTTTCAATCAAAGACTGTAGAAAAAAAGGATACCTCTTTGAGTAAAGGGTCCTGCTCTGGACTGAGGTCCTTCTGCAGGCTTTGCACAGACGCTGTTGCTGCAGAAGTGGCCGAGCTCTTCAGTGAATGGAGGGCATTAATAAGTTGACTGAGGGGCACTGTTACCTGTAACACATACACTTAGCATAAACTTATGAACAATACACTGTCAGTTTACACTACAAAACCCCTACTAGATAAAAACACAGCGTAATTCGATATATCAACCTAGGAAATAAAAAGTACACTACGTTTAAGCAACACGTTCATATGGCCATTATTGTTATGACAAAGTTATGTAACAGGACGTCACCCAGTTATCCAACCCTGTTCAGCTGTCCCTGACAGTAGCATCCTTGCACTTTGGCTGCAATTGTTTTTTAAAGTCATTACCTTTCATGATGTTTCTAAGATAAAAAACTACCCTGGTAATAACTAAATTACTGACAAATAACAGGAATACACAAGTCGACAAGGGCATGGCAAAGTTTGCTTTTATTACAACTTGTCAAATGAATCAAAGAACGATCCAGCTGTAAAGTTTAAACTTGCAACTAACATATATTAAAACTGCGATAGACTAGCCACCGACTGGTTTTCAGCCAGTTATCAGTAGAGTTCAAGCTAACGTTACATGTTAACCGGTCGGTTAATGTTAGCTAACCTAACTTGCAAGCTATGTGGCTAGTAGTTAGCGTTAACCTTAATTGAGACAATAATACCGTCCATAACGTTACCTGTGGCTGAAAAGTCGTTGAAAGTGAAAACATTATTCCAGAGAAATCAAATTAATTGAAATGTCAGGGCTGGTGTGTGAAGACAAACCCTCTATTAAACAGAATATCTCCACACCCAGCACTGTCCTTTTGTTTTTCAGTTGTTACACAACTTGCTAGTCTTTCCCTGTAGCTATCGCTGTGAGCTCCACTGATGAAAATGGCTGCTACTGAAAAAGGTCATGGGCCTACAAAATGACGCAACATTCCGGATTCACAACCGCTTTTGAAACGTTCTGCAATTATTTGTATTAATTAATTGCTTAAAATAAAAAAACACGTATTTATGTTTTTTTTCAATAAATACAACGTTAAACCACACAATCATAATAATAATTTAGCTGAATAGGAATTATTGAGATGAAAAGGATATTTCATGAAAATGTGTCAAATGTAATATCGCGTTGTCAGGTGAAAGTAGTAGGAGTCCGTTCTGATGCCAGCTGTAAAATATCATACTATTTAACTTGAAAAGTCTCATAATGAGTGTACACAGCATCTCACTCATATTTATAAGATAGCAAATAATAATAAAAAATATACAAAAATATCTCGAAATACATCATATTTTTAGGATCCACGACAAAGCTGTTGGACGTTTAAAAGTGGCAAATTTGCATCATGAAGGACCCCAAGCACAACGGAACATAATTCAAAATTTCAAAACAACTCCAAAATTGTTGTTAAGATTGTAAAGCACGACGGTGTCATGGATGGTGGTGAAAAGCACGAAGGGGAAGGTTCTGCAATTTGTGCAGTTGGAAAATCATTAGAAATGCCGAAGCCTACTTCAATCGAAGATTTTATTGTTTTAAAACCGATCAGCCGAGGTGCTTTTGGAAAAGTTTATCTGGCACGGAAGAAATCCAATTCACGACTATTCGCAATAAAGGTGAGTCCTCTAAAAAGCTAATTAAAGTTAAAATTACTATGTAGCCAGCGTTTTTTTGTTACAGTCAGACATATGCATCATTTCACTAATTATAGACCATACTGGATTAAAGTTAATTTTCGAAAATGGTTCATTTGCTTAGGTGATGAAGAAGGCAGAAATGGTAAACAAAAATATGACGGATCAGTTGAAGGCCGAAAGAGATGCTTTGGCTCTGAGTAAAAGCCCTTTTGTGGTGCACTTGTTCTACTCCCTTCAGACTGCCACTAAAGTGTATCTGGTGAATGCTCTGTTTATTTCATTTAATAAAAAATACACAATTCTTAGTTTTGTTGAACTTAGTTTGAATAAAACAAATAATAGGCGTAATTTCACACTATGTATTTCATTGTTCTTAGGTAATGGAATATCTAATCGGTGGGGATGTGAAATCTCTTCTTCATATATATGGATATTTTGATGAAGATATGTCTATAAAATACGTATCCGAAATAGCACTGGCTTTGGACTACCTCCATCGTCATGGCATAATCCATAGGTACGTCATCCTTAATGAGGATAGTTAACATGAGCATTGATCTGGTGTGATTCTAAGCTGCTACATGGATTACATAAACTGTACTTTATTTCAAAAAAACATATAGGGACCTCAAGCCAGATAATATGCTTATATCCAATGAGGGCCATCTCAAGCTAACCGATTTTGGCCTCTCTAAAGTCAAGCTTGATAGAGGTAGGAAGAAAAGTCAAGACATTGAGACATTTATCAATTGTCTATGAGTCAATCTATGAGTTTTACATTGTCCAGCATTTGCCCCCTGTTTGCGTTGAATACTAGTCACCTGTGGTTTTGTATGTTTTTCAGAATTGAGACTTGCAGACATTCTGACAACACCCTCCCTGGTAAAGCAGAAAAACGATTATTTCCGTACCCCTGGCCAAGTCATGTCCCTTATCAGCTCCCTTGGACTTGTGAGTACATTTCTAGTATTTAAGTTTAGTTTTGCTAAAGCTACATATTGACCCTTTATTTTCTCCATGTTGAACACAGAACACACCTGGAATAGAGGCACAATGCTTGCCGAGATCTGCAGCAGTCTCTAGTCCCATGTCTTGTGGCAAAATGGAACAGGGAAAAAAGAATTTTGGTTCCCCCTTGATGAGGAAAGTCGGGTCCCTGCACTCACCTCTTCGCACTACAAATTCAAATGGTGTGTACAATCGAGCCAGCTAGCGTAAACTGTCCTGTTTTTCACTATTACCTTTTTTGCAAACTGGTTTTATTGGTTATGATTATGCTTTGATTGCATTACACAGTTTATTTTGAATTTGCTGCTACATTGCGAATTGAAACAAATTAAATATATTATTTATTCGTATTATTTCATTACATTTACACAACTGGTTATTTACACAAACACATTCTATATTTGTCAAATTCTTGAACCATATTTACAGTTGAATGAACAGCATGGTTTTCCGTATTTAATTCTTTGTAGGGTGCATTTAAAGAAAATATTGTGATGTTTCCACAGGACCAAACAACATGTTCAGTCTAAACGCTTTAGCCAGCCTCACTCCCAGGCTACTTAAGTCCAAGAAAAGGTTTGAAAGGCTAAGTGTTGGCAGCAGCCATATCCCATCCACAAGTGACTCTGAAGGCGATTTCAGTCCGCTATGGGAATCCGACCACGTATGTACTACACCGTGCTTTCTGTAAAAAAACGAAATACTCCAGCTTCCTTAGATATTTAATAAGTTCTTAGAGATGCATTTGAGTGTTTTATTATTTTTTTTCCCTAGAAAGAAAATGAACAATTCATTGGAAAGAGCATCAGTGAGGAAGCAGTGACTGCCTCCATGAAGGGAGGAAAAAATTGCTCAGAGTTGATGCCACGGCGGGACTCTGCATTTGCATCACTTGATAACGTCCACTACCCTAATCGGGCTAGTATAGGAATGTTGGATTCCATCAAGTCAGACCAATTCGTTGGAACCAAACCTGATACTCCTGCTGGAAAGAGGCTTCAGTTCAATGAGGTTGAGACCAGTGTTCCTCTGGTCATGGAACTCTCTGTGCCAACCACAGACAAAGTTATGGAGGGCAGTGCCAGAGAAGGAAACTCTATGGAGCTGTCAATGCTAAGCACAATGTCACTAAAGAGGGGTTATGAGGATGTGGAAAAAAGCCCCAAAACATCTGTTACCAATGCCAAAAAGAGTGAGTGTGAGTACAAGAGGTGTTACGCAGTTCCCAAGGAAGACGTGGGATTTCGAACCAGCCTAACTGGCGTATTTTCCAATGTCCACTTAGAGGACTTTGGAGAGTCCAATGAATGGCAAGAGGGGGTTAAAGGTTCTGCTCATAGGCTTTCCAGTCCTATCCATGTGACCAAAAACCTCCTTTGTGAATTGGAGGAGCCAGGAGAAGACATCTTTGTCAATAACACAGGAACAGTGGTCAACTTGAGCTTCACAGCAGCCTTTGATGAAGATCGGGAGCTGGGCAGAAACTTCAACCTTGACTCTGAGGTATCACTTAACGAAATGTCAATTGTCAACAGCCCTGCCAGGCAGAAGCAAAGGAACTCGTCCGAGAAGGAGAACGAATGTTTATCCCCCCGCAAACTGCAGCCCAATACTGCCTCGGTTTCCAACTGCAAAACGCCAATACCTGGAAATGTTCTTCCGAATGGTGATCCTCAACGTGTCTTCCTCAATCGACTTCCTGACCTGGCCTGCAGTTTCTCAAAGTCACCTGCGTTCCTCAAACCCAAGAATGTTGTAGCCTTCCGAAGCTACTGCAGCTCCATTAACAGGTCAAACCTTTCCTGCCACTCTCAGGTCAGCCTGGGATCGGTAGACCATATGGAAACTTCTTACCACAGTCTACCTACCACTGTAACACCTGTACAGAAACGGAGATCCAACAGCTTTCTTAACCAGGTAAACTAATAGTGAAGGAGGGTACAGTTTCTTGTAATTTAATATGAATATATCACTCAATTATACCACCTGATCTTCATTCTTAATTATTTTTTATGGTAACATTTTAAATTGGGCTACACTGATGCAAATTGTTCACATATTTTTGTGTATATATTTTATTTACCTTCTTTTGCCAGACACCTCAGCCCATGACGACCTCTCACACCCCTTTCAGGACCCCAAAAAGTGTCAGAAGAGGGACCAAGTCTGTTGATGGTGTGCCCATATTAGGAACCCCAGACTATTTAGCCCCAGAGATTCTTATGGGGATACCGCATGGTAAGGAAAGAGAATATACAAAGCCAAATACAGACAAAGTTGCACCACCACAACCTAACCATTTTGCTGTATTTTGTACTCTGTATTGATTTGGTAACAGGCCTTCTTTTGTAGTTTCAGGGCATGATCATTGTGGTAAGTTTATAGTACTTCTCTTGCTGTGCCAGTTAAATTGCATGTGCCAACTCTGCAACCTCATTGGCCTTATTGTTTGCTAGGGTAAATAGCTTCCATTGCAAACAGTGTGGGGGCGAGGGTGGGGGCATATTTACATTGTGGTTTCTAATTGTCCTTCTTCCATTACTTTCAATATTTTGGTTGTTATGGTGCTGGAAGTCCTTTTACTAAGAATAATGTCTGATAATATTGTCTGTACTGAGAAAATAATGAAGATCAGGGTACACAGGTCTTCTTTGAAATGAAGGAATTGAGTATGTGAATATTTTATGAATTGAAATTATTGTGATGTTTCAGTACTTTTTCACAATGTTCACACATAAACCTTTATAAAGCCTGCTAGCAACTTTAATACATCCTGGTTTATTACTGTTATTTACCTTGATACATATCTCAAACTATGATTTATTGGGTATTTTCAGTTGAAGGAATTGGACCTGGCAAGTCATTAAATAGTCCTTGAATTTGATGTTTAAGACGGCTTAAGAACTTTTTAAACTTGTTCATATGTGGGAAAGGTGATTTTGGGACAATAATATGCTTTTTTTTTTTTTTTTACATGCCCTTATGAGCACAGCTATATATTTCAATATACACATATAATATTGTCTGTCCATCTATTATTAGCAGAGCTCAATTTTCAAATAGTAATATACATTTGATGATGTGAACATGGAACTGTTAAAACATGAGGATTTGTGAGGAGTTTCAATAGTGTACATTGTTTGCCTTGCTTGCGAGTCTTCCTCAAGTAATAACCTAATCTTCCCATTTTATATAACTAAATCCCTGCTTTTATCACTGCAGTACCATATTTAACACGCTTTTAAATAGTAATTTAAAAAACGAAATTATGATCGTTCATTGTAATTTTGTCTTTTAGACTTTCGTGTCGATTGGTGGGCACTAGGGGTGTGCCTTTTTGAGTTCCTCACTGGCATCCCGCCTTTTAACGACAAAACTCCCCAACTGGTCTTTCAGAACATCCTTAACAGAGGTGAGTTGGCTTTCCAAATCAAAATTGTTAACAGAGTTTCCCAAACTTGATATATTACTGTAAAGGATTAAAATAATGTTTTGGGGGGCATAATGGTGCAAACCTGTTTTGTCTCTATTTTCTTTTGTTGCTGTTCATTTGTGTCATTCAACTATTTAAGATATTCCATGGCCTGATGGTGAGGAAGAACTGTCCAACAATGCCAGAAATACCATTGATATTTTACTTTGCACCGATATGTCAAAACGGGCTGGCCTCAAAGGTAAGGATTCCTTTCCCAACTCCCATGCAAATTAATTGAAATTTAAAAAAGATTTTTTGACAACATTTTTTTCACAAGTTCTTTTATTTTTTAGAACTGAAGTGCCACCCTCTGTTTGGGGGGTTAGACTGGGACAACCTCCAGAACAAAGCAATGCCTTTCATACCACAGCCAGATGATGAAACGGATACCTCATACTTTGATGCGAGAAATAATAACCAGCATCTGGTTGTATCTGGCTTCAGTCTGTAAAGTTGCTCCAACAGGAGAACACATTTGTCTACATGACTAATACTGTTTCTATACTTTCTATATTTCGATTAGCATATTCCTCTGATAAAGTATTCATCTGAACTACCATTTCTGTTCAACAGAAAAACTATCTTCATGCCTGGGCTCTCTGAATATGCTCTCATTCTGTACATTTTCATTTATGTTCATGTTTTATAAAAAAATATTAAACAATGAGTAATATATGAGGACTTTTACGTATAAAATCGAATCAAAACCTGAGCTATTAGCCTGTCATTTTAAAAAACAGTTTTATATTCTAATTTAACCATGTTTTGCTGCTTTTAACCTTCCTTTGTAAAACCAATTATGTTTGGAATGGTGTCAACACTACCTTGTCATGTTCACTTAATGTTTGTTAGTACTTGTAAAATTTCCTTTTTAGAAAATTAAATATTTGATGCAATAAAATGTTCCTGTATTTAGCTTTTTTTTAAGGAAATGCAAAGCTGTTGGTATTTCAGAAACAAGCAAAGGGCTTAACTGTATAAACATTTTATTTGAGGCTTATATAACTAGTTACATCCAAAATCGTTCACCCTCCCACCCCAAGGCAGTGAATTTCAGAAAGTAGCTACATTTTAGTAAAAAGATAATCTATTTATTTAACATATAAATGGCTTTAGAGATTAGCATCACTGATATTGCAGATGAAAACTTCTTGTTACACGAAGGCAATTCAAATATTGCATTTTAGTAATATTCATCTATTAAATGTACAGCTATGGTCCACAACGTCCAAAGCAAGTAAGCCAGATGCGTATCATAAGTCAACCAAATTATCACTTACTCATAAATTCCACATAAGTTCTTAAGGGAAATCTGTTAATGTCATGACACACATCAAAAATGATCAGTCACATTAAATTAGAAATTAGACTGTATATAACACATTTTTCATATATGACAATTGAGATAACTGAAACTTTAAACAAAAGCATACATAGATTAGAGTGTCTTATAACACAAATGTTGCATTTCACACGTTTCAATGCAGACAGTGTTGCATTTGTCTACTGGACTGGTAAATGGTAGTGCCCCTTTGAGAGTGCCTTGAAATACTAAGGTATCTTCCATCAGGAAACTTCTAATAAAAAGATCAGGCAATTCAATGACAAGGTAAATCATTGCATTGCAGAAAGGTGGGATGCCTTGCAACAGGACCTCTACCTACCTCAGAGCTACAGCAGTAAGCAGTTCTAAAAATAATTCTTCTATGTCATTCTCATGTTGGTTGATGCAATAAATATTAAATTAGCAAAAAATGTTAGGGTTCAGTTCCATCATTCGAATCTTATACAGTATAATCACATTCACCTTAAACTATAGATTTGCACAATATGTTAGCAGCATTGCAGGGACAACTATAATAATTATGCGTTTGTTGTTGAAGCACATCCTCGTTACAGCAATTAGAAAACTGTATTTGTTTGTAGGAGAAAATTATATTGTTACTTAAGCAGTATTTGTGATAAGGTCATACCATAGTTTAAAAAAAATAAAATAACACTAAATTCTAAGCTACAGTAGGCATCTATGAACATTGACATATTAAACTAATTCACATCAAAATCTCTTATCCTCTAATACAGTATTTGCATAACTCTTCAAAAAATATTTTTGATTAGCTAAAGGCTGCGATTAAATACATTCACATTTCATTGATTCTACGTCTGGTACAGGTGAGATGTGCCAAACTCAATAGCCTCTTAGCCTCGCATTATCCTAGTGCCATTTTCATAGTGCAAAAGCTAGCTAATGAGCTGTGAGAACTGAGCCAAGGGGAGGTTACCGCTGCATTGGCCAACCGAAAAAGCGCTTCTCGTTGCCCATTTATGCCACGTCCTTCTCAGTCCATTCGCCTAAAATAGATTTTTCCGGGTTAAGGGGCAATGTTTTAAACATAAATATTATAAATGAGAGACATCTATGTACACGTGTTACATTTCATGTGTTATGTATCAAGGGCTGATGGCTAAAAGGGCATTGGAATGATTACCTTCTTCTACGCTGAAGGTATAGGCGGATCAGCACCTGCAACACAAATGGCCAGATCACAGCAAAGGCCACAGTGCTAGGAGAGATATCAAAAGGCCACCAGGAAGGTTTCTGTGGGGCAAGAATACAATTGAACTCACTTCAGAAAAATTCGTCATAAAAAATGTACTGTCATATTTATTGTAAGTATTGCAATTATTATAATTATAAGCACACCACAAAGACAGAAAGAACTTCAGAACCGCATTTCTAATAAATGGCCCAGCAGCTTACCCTACTGCCTCTGTTTACTGGGGTCGGTGAGTATGTCGGTGAGAGAGACAAGGATCTTGCTTGCAAAGACTAATGGAACAAAAAAGTATAAATGTGTGTGACAAGAATATTAGACACTATATATCGTTCAAAGTTCAAAGTGTTTTATTTGTCAAGTGCACAGTATCATTATGAGCTAAGAAATTCTTATGACATTGATAGCATATACTTACAAATATACTTAGAACACATTGCATACAAGTATACTATGTCTAATATCCCTCTGAAAGGAAACTGAGGTGTTTCACCTGTGAGGCCGTGAGCGCTTCCAAGGTGTGCAGTCTCTCCAAGACACTATGCATATCGTCCTGTAGCCGACCCAGTGCCAACACAATCTGCTCATCCAGACTGGCAGCTGATCCCATTCCTCCCCAGCGTTCTCTGTCTCCGCCTCCACTTCCTTGCATGGGGTCCCCTTCTCCTCTGGAATTCAGGCCTGAGGACTTGGAGCCTGTGGAAGCAGAAGAGGATTGTGAGCACTTAATACACAATCTGAGAATTTAAGTATATTAAGTTAAGTTAAATTGATTAACACCCTTTACAAAATGCTTGCCAAAACTTAACCAGATGGTTTCTCATATCCATATAAATTTGAATCATGAAAAAAAACGAACTAACCCAACTCAGGATTTGCTTACCCCTCCCTCTCCTGGCCAAGGAACTGTCTGGCCTGTCTGAACTTAGCCTCCTTCTTTGAGAGGGCCCTCTACCGTTGTCCCCAAACTCCCCTCCACACTGGACGCCCCGCAATGGCCCTGTGGAATCCTCAGGAGCACCTTGTGATGGACCTTGCGGCTCCTCAGGAGCACTTTGTGTGGTCTCTGGGGCCTCCTGGCAAGGTTCAGGGCTTTGGTTTTCTTCCTCATCCATATCTAGGGAGCTGAGGTGTTCCTCAGAGTCCTGTAAAAAACACACAATTACACTGACATACTATATCTCACAGACTATGGATTTTGTACTGACAAATGTGATGTATAATATCATGTTGTAATCATCAACATGAATAACTAAGTTCTATATCAACAGTGATTAAAAAACACGAGTTGTTCTTTAGTTTTGCTGTGATTGATATAGAATGTCTCACCGCTTCCTGACCAAATTGGTCCACAGAGTCGCAGTACACTTCACTGTCTGAGTCACTGGCCAAGTGATGGTGACCAGACGCATCCCCACAGGGGTCTGCAGGAAGCACAACACAAAGTAGAGCTATCCAAAGTCTTCTCCTTTTTCTTGGGGTTTCTATTTCTCTGAAGTGTTCATAACACTTTTCTTTGCATTGTGATAAAATGGTCTTCAACACTTCACCACCACGCCTCACTAAGGGTTAGACTGATTATAGGCAATAAGATAAGATGATTATTAAGACCTTTCTGCTATTGGTACAGCTCGCTTAGGACATTGGAATAGTTGATTCAAAAGACTGTCCTTTTACTAGGCTTGTACCTGCTGGGTAGAAAAGAAAGGCAGTCTAACACTGTGGGGATTCTGTGACAGCTCCCAGGGAAACGCTGACTTGCTATAGCTTTGTGTGGAGGTAAAGCCAAGCAGCTTATCAGATCACATGTCCAAGGCGACAACAGTCATTGTGGGTTAGCTGGTGCTAAGCTACCGACGTCTCAGGACCCATTTTGAAATACATGGACCGCTCGTAGGCCAAGGAAGCAGGTTCTGACCATAGGCAAATTGTCATATGATAATGCTGTGATACTGGAACAGAAATGGGGCAGAGCATGACTAATAAATGAATGAGGCATTCCAAATATGGACCTGTTATTAAATCCAACCAATTATAGACACTGGATAAGTGATAAAATATTACTACTGTATCCACCACAGTAACCCTGGCCGTGCTGGTGTTACCTGTATGATGGCCGTTGAGCTCGGCTTCACCTGGTGGTCCCTCATCCTGGTCATCAGTGTTCAGGGCAGCCTTAGAAGGGTGATTCCCATTGGTGAGGTGGGCCACACCATTGGCCACCTTAATGTTGGAAAAGGGCACTTTGGGTCTCCTGGATGATTCCTTCTTCTTTGGTTGTGAGGGTACTAATTTCTTGTCTGAACCGCAAGCAAAATTAAGTATATTATATATATATGTTTTTTCATCTGAATTCACGGTTGTAGCGACATATTCAAATGTCACTACCTTTTTTCAAGTCCTTCAACATAATTGCATCTTCTTCGTCTCTTTCTTCGTCATCATCTTCCTCATCTCTTTCCTTCTCTTCTTTGTCATTCTCTCTTAGTTCTTTAGTACTGGCCTTTGGAGCAGGTCCACTGGGTAAAGCAGGCCCATTGGGTAAACTGCCATTCAACTCTATTGTTCTGATGATGCTCCTAGTGACACTTTTTGAAGGGGCTGATGATAACATCCTCCCAAAGCCTAAAGCACACCATCAAAAAGGCTATGTGATTAACCGACAAATTTAATATTAAAATAAAAAACATAAAAAGTGGTTTAGCGATGAGGTTTAGCTCATATTTACGCGGAAAACAAATTGCCAAATAGAGAAAAATCTAGATCTATGCTTTTGTGGATTTATAATACTTAACAATATGAACGAAAATCATTTTGAGTTTTGATAAACTTGATTTTGTCAACCAACTACATGTACGGCTTTGGAATGTTGAATTACATTATCTAACCACAGCTAGGACAAAGGATGCCGTGAAGGAGTTTCTACTGGGTAGCTAGCTGGACACAATTACTAGACATGAAAAGGAAAGCCCAAAAGGAGCCTTCGTAATACAAGAAACCGACTATTGGCAAAATCACGGATGACAAACGTAAACACTTGCCGTCAAGTTGCCGCGCAAATTTGGTCAAACGATCTGAGGATATGACCAGGAGTCAAATAAAATAAAAAGTACAAATATATGTCAATTTAAATTATTCACAGTAAATAAAATAATTGACAGAAACAATCAGTGCCGATTACCTGAAGTCAGGTCAGACACTTGACTGATTTTTTTCTTCTCGTCCACCATCTCGTAAAATGGACCTAGAACTTTAAGGAAGTTCTCCACCTCTTCAGTGATGGGCATGCCTTCAAGGATCTGAAGACAATACAAAAACAAAAAAACAAAAGGGTAACTAGTGGCACTGATTAACGTGCGCACACAAAAAATTATTTATGCTTGTCTGAGTTTTCAGCTTTTGCAAGCAAAATACTTTTAGCTATTAATATCTATGTATGCATTTAAGTATCTACCCTTAAATGTCTACACATTTCTCAATTTCTTCACAAGACCTATGCATACATTCAGAGATTTGTTAACACATATACAACTCTCAATACGCTTGCAAATCTGAATACAGAGTTTTTATACACTGACAAACCTAATTACGCGTGCACAGATTGAGATATAGATACACAACTCTCCACATGCTTTGAAAATAGTTATGCTACAATAAAGACCCCATAAACAACAATGTTGGCCTGCAACGCTTTAATGTTCTGTTGTGTTTTTCTAAAATAAAAATAATTGGATTATTTACCAGCTTCATTTCATCGACATACGCTGTCATTGCCTCTTCTTTAGACATACTTCCAAGACCATCCCATGCATCCCTGAAGAGAGAGAGAGTTACACATGAAGATTTATGGCAGTGTTTAATACAGAAAATATGGAAAACAATAATTAGAATAATTAACTGTCCTTTTTAAGGTCGTGACCACGTACAGAGAAAAATGGCCCAAAACACAGACAAGGATAGCTTAGTTGTGGGCATTGTGACATGTGTTATCTACAGTGTACTTGGTCATTGACCAATACACAAACAGAGATGCTGGCCATTCGACAGAAATGGTTAAACAATTAACTGTTTGGATCGAAAAGATCAACTCAATCAGAAGTTATTTCCAGTTTTTTTATATACTTATCAGTTGTGTGATTTACAGTAATATTTGGTCTACTTGTTATTGCCACATTTTAAGGAGTGCATGGAACACCTATGTGGACAGAAATGTACAAGTGTGCCACATACAAGTCATACATTATAAACAGATTCATAGATCTTAAATCTTAGTTAGTTTAGAGGTTAATTATAAAGATCTGACTTAATAGTTATTTGCTTAAATTACAGGTATTTTGTGTACATTAAACCACATATGGCTTAAAGAATGAAGTAGAATATAGGTATGAGGTAGTATAGAGGCCAAGTTTATATCTGGGTAATAGAAAGTGGTTCGAGAGGAAAACAGTGTTTTAGTTTGTTAGTGGATGAAAGGTGACATGATAACTATCATAGTTCACCTATCACAACAAGTCCAGAGATCACCAAATGCACCAGACTTTTGAGCAGAGGGATATAGGTAAAAGGTGCATCAATTGACTACATTATTACCATTTAGCTTTGCCAACTGCATCCCAAAAGCCAGGTCGTGGTATATTGCATGGTCCTATTGTGGCTTGCTTGTAAAAACTGTAGAATCTGAGCATCATGTCATTGGATGGTTGAAAAGAGCCTGATTTTGGAGAAGAAAAAAAAAGAATACTTAATAATCTAATATGGCCAATTAAGCTGTTTTAAGTGAATTTACCGTATACAACAATTGGAAACTTCTGACGATATAATGAGTTTATTACTGAAAACTTGGTTGCCTTGTACAGTATTTAGGTTAAGCCTTTTAATCTCTCAAGATGAGAGACAAACCAAGCTGTTGCGCTTGTTTCACAAACTGACGATTCTTATTCATGCCATCCATACTACATAGCAATCTGGTAATGAAACAATAAAAGGCTGGTATGAAAGTACACCTGTATACTTAAAAAAAAAATAGACAATCATGTGAAAAGCATAATGGCAAAGTCAGTAACCTTGTATAAAGATGTCGCAAATTTACCATTAGGGGGTAAACTCTTGATTACTTTGACAGCAGCTTCAAACCTCAGTTCGATCAAGTTGTTGTCATTTTCCACAATGGCACACTCCATCATGTCAATATGTCGATGTCTCGACTTGAGTAGTTACTCAAGCTGTAAAGATCAGGAGACCCCAGTACTTCAAGGGAAAGCATTGAATGACATTTGTGAGAGAAAAAAACGTGACATCAATCGTGAACAGAACAACAAAAACGGAATAGATACAAAACCAAAGAATATCAGCTAAATACGGTTCCGGGTTAACGTTCCAGTTATTTTGATTGTTGTTATGAAAAGGCTATTATTTTATTTAACAGTAAGGAAATGTTGTATTGGCTCTGTAAATAGGACACACTGTCTAGAAAGCAAAACTGATAAACTAGCGGGGTAGTTAATCTGCAAAGCAAGAAAATTATACATAAAGATAAGGCACGAAATGTGCAGCTTACCATGAAATAATATCCCTGCTTTCAAAACACCGACCTCTCTTATGTCGACGAGCAACGCCATTCACAATGGCCTGCAATAATAACAAGGGTCCAGACCCAAGCCTTAAACTTAGGGATGTGTAGTTCTCTGAACAAAGATGGACGTAAAATAACCGATATTTGTAGCGAGCCTCTTCGCAGAGCAGTGAACGCGAGATCCTACAAGCTCCACAATGCATCGTAGAGAGATACATTACTGGATATGTAGTTCAAAATGCATTCAGAGCTTGATGATAAAGGTTATCTTTTATTTAATTTTTTCCCCCCAACATATTTAGAAACTACAAAACTTTCCGGGAAACATTATCTGAGCGTAACACATGCTATTATTAATTGCAGTCGTCTGGTGTATCAATTCAAAACCATGTACTGGTTGGCAAATGTAAATTATTCCACTACGTACCCCAGAATGCTCTAGTGTGACGCCAACGTTTTCCCGTGCGTGTTTACATGCATGTGTGCGCGTGCGCGTTTTTTTCTATTGGGGGTGGGTGATAGGTTGCACCGAATCGAGGGTAGGATTCCCACAATAGCAAAGGACTTTTTTTGAAACTGCGAGCTGGTGGTTTCAATCAAAGGGAAGGCGAGGAGGTTCTGTGGAGATGTAAGATGGCAGAGCTACAAATGTTGTTAGAGGAAGAGATTCCAGCCGGCAAAAGAGCACTTGTAGAGAGTTATCAGAATCTCACCAGAGTAGCGGACTATTGCGAGAACAATTATGTTCAGGTAAGTGGTTTAAAGAGGTTAATTTATCCATCATTGTTATCGCGGAATCCTTTGTCGTACAACTGTGAGACGAATGGGGACAGACAGGAAATATCGGATGGAAATAAACCGAACATGATCATGTCGTATAAAGTGCATTTGTTACACTAAAACGTATAACGAAATTAAATTAAAGTACTTCCATAGTAAACATGTTGGGAGTTTTTTTGTGATTATTTATCTGATTTAGTTGGTTTACACATAGGGTGTGTCTGGTCTTAACTAGGGCTAACTCATAGAAGATAACATAAGTTTCACTGTTACTGGTAAAAGATACTGGAAAACAAGGAAAGTATTCAATTATGATTGTGATACGTTGTTACAATTAGATTGTTTTGGCGAAAAGTTAGTATCGGCGTATATTGTCTTTGCGCGCTCCCTTACCCTGTCCATGCTGCTCGAACTGTCAACCAGCATTGTTGTTCTGTTTCATATAAAATGAGTTACAATTTCATTATTTCATTTCGAGTAAATTGTTGTCTCAAGTAAAACAGCTATGCTTCGGAGTTTTTTTAATTAAGTTAGCTTTTATGTTATTTGCCTTCCTAGTTTCCAGCGATATACACATAATGTTTTGATACTCAATTAATAAATCATATTGATGATGGCATATTTAGTTATCATTTCTGCCATACAATAACTATATAAAATAAGTTTGATATCTTGTGAGATGTTTAATGCCACCTTATAAGACGTTTAGTGACAGTATTGTACAGGCCACAGGTTGTTGTTAAGGTTACCATATGACTAATAGTTTATAACAAAAGTAATTTACCTTATGTACGAATTGGATCTTTGCTGTTGTCAGATATGCTAACAGACATGGAAAGCCTAGCTAATTGTTCTGACATGGTTATTCGTTTAGTTGAATATCTGTAAATCTACCATGACTTATCTTAAAAGAGTCTCTGTTGCCCCCAGTTATCTGCACAAGAGCCATGAACTATCGTTGTCCAAAATTATAAAGAGGCTCTAGGTCACACACATTGCACAATTTCAGATGTGAGTGTAAAGCTGATGAGAGGTATTTGATTGATTGACAATGTCAAGCCAAGAAACAGTAGAAAATGTATAGCAATATTAGACTAGGTTATGGAAGTGTCCAGTCCATTTCTACAAATCCAAGGACACCCCTGTAATTCAGTTGCTAGTTTGCTTCAAAGATGCGTTTGTTTCTTTGTGTTTACTGCTATTTGTAACAGACTTGATTCCTAGACATAATTTGTACCATCCCAAAAATGCTGTTACCAAAATGCTAAGTTAAGTGGATAAAGCAATTCCTGCAGTTCCTCGCCTTAGATTAATGTTCAGAATCTGGGGGGATGAAACTTTGCCAGTCTACCAGCTTTCAACGAGTTCTTCTTAATCCCTGTTTGTGGTGATTATTTAGACATCCGTCCAAAATGTCTGTTACTTTATTACACCTGCAAAACACACACACACACACTTTCTCTCTCTCTCTCTCTCTCTCTCTCTCTCTCTCTCTCTCTCTCGCTCGCACGCATGCACGCACACACACGAATGAGCTGTAACTAAACCATGTACATAGCTACATGCCTCAGCTTGACATGACTTGTTACCCAG
>JAVQJS010091326.1:0-12099 GCA_036024795.1 Galaxias rostratus | reverse complement strand
CATTCACCGAACCCTTTGCACCCTTCACCGAACCCTTCGTACAGAAAAGACTCACACACAGTGTGTGTATTTTGACCTCCACCGAACCCCTGAGACTGACTCACCGAACCCCTGGGGTTATCGATCGAACCCAGGTTAAGAACCACTGCTCTAAAGGAAAGAAATATATTCAAGTTTTGAACTTGCCACTCACCATTGTGTCACATGTGGGACTGAAGGCATTGGTTCCACACACTAACATCTTACCATCATCTGTGGAGGAAAGAACCCGAATGTAGTTGAGACATTCCGTCTGGGAAAAAGGAAAACGCAGAACTCCTCAACTTCGTGACCAAATATCTATTCTTCTTTAGAATATAGAAACGGATCTAATCTTTTTTTATTTTATTCTGTTATAAACATTTGTGTTGCTGATTTTTTTCGGAAGGAACCCACATACCTGTGCATCCTTTCCTTTAAGCACACAGAGGTTCTGTTGATCTTGAGAGACCTGCCAGTAAAGCTGGAACAAATGGAGGAATAATGTGAGGGAGGTTTAGCCCAGATACAAAAAAAATGTTTGGAACCTAGAATCCCCCCTTAAACAACAAAAGTTAGATGTTTGAATGTGGATGTGTGTCATGAGAGTTACTGGTGTTTACTCTTAGTGCATTTTCTGTTTGTGGTCAGAAGGTTTTTTCATGTTTTGTTTTGTTTTTACCTCTGCCTTCTTGTTTGCAATATTTGTCATGTTTAAGGCATACACTGCCTCTCGGGCCCCCACGAAAATAAGTCCAAGATCATTGTTGAGAGAAATTAGTGAATAGTTGAAAACCGTCTTCTCCCTGAAATAAATCCTGTGACCTAAACAGACAAGAGTCACGATAATCTTCATCACCTACCATGTTGAAATTAAGTAACAAAATAAACAAGGAAAATATAGGCCAAGGCCGAAATGTGTCTTTAAGACGTTTCCCCCTCCCCTAATCTAACATCATACGACCGTGCTGCAATGCCCCGTATTAGATGACACATGCAATGCCTCACACTTACTGCTAAAAGGAACGATATATCTTGGATTCGACAATGCATATGCGTCCTGCACAATCGAAGCACAGAACAGGAAGAAACTCAGAAGTAACTTCATGTCGCTCTGAGGTCACTGGAATGTAGTATAAACACTTACTCACACACACCACCAACACCAAATACAAGGCTTTGATAACCAGCGCTAAATAGGGCATACAAGCATGTGCATTTACTTTTATTTTGTTCGACAAATGTATTATTATTCGTTTCAATAGTTCTGTAGGCTCAATAGATTAATTTACCTGTGTCGATGGATCTTTATCATAGCAGACCGCGATTTAAATTTGGTCTCATGGCGCGTTTTCTTTACATGGCCCACAAGATGGTTTATCTTCAAATGGTACATGTTAATCGATACCAAAATGGATAATCTTATTCAGGTCATGTGACATCATAGCCTCCGATTAGAATGTGTATGCGTTGTGATTGCCAGAGTACTTTGTCATTTTAAGACAATTCACCTTATTTTCGAACGCGGAAGCAAAACAATAGCCGAACGTTCTTTTCAATTGGATAATTAATTAAATCAGAATAGGCATTCTTCTCCATTCAAACGTTACATTGTAACCATTGTGTCAATTCCATTTGGAAGATTTGCTTCTGGAGTAATGGCAAAAGTAGATTACAGTTGTTTTAATTTATTTGTTAAGTCACCTATTTCTTCCTTGTATATTTCTACTCTGCTTTATTTGAAGAATAATGCCTATGTGTACGAAATGTGCTATGCAAATACATTTGACTTGACCTGGATTGACTCGACTTTTTCTTTCTCGAGCCTGAGGCGCTATGTAATTAAAAGTAGGCTCTCTAGCACCGCAAGGTGGCGCCGTTGACCGCCAAAGTGTGATTCTTGTTGGAATAAGAGCCATTAAACTCAATTTCCAGACGACCAATGGGCTTGGGTTATGCAAATTATGAGCGTTAGGTCCTCGCGCAACCTTCCAACCTTGTCAGTTCACTGAAAGCACGCGCGAGTGGAGTTGCCTGGAGTAGCCTCGTCAGTACAAATTATTGTGGATAACTATTTCGGGGACAGCCGTCCGATGTGCAATATGACTTTTGAAGAAACTACTGGGGAACACTCTTCTGAAAGGTATTGTCTTTTGTATATACCGAAGTGTGCATTTTGCAATATCACATTTTACTTATTTTGCAAGAAGTACCAGGCTGTCTTGACTCTTAGTTTTACCATAGACAGCTGAAATGCATCGGTCGTTAGTTTACCGGTCTTTTGCTTGCTAGTTAATCGACTTTCTTTAGCTAACGCTATCGATCTCACCTTATTAGAAGCAGGCTGTATACAAATAGATATACCACCGTGATGAAATTAACAATATCGCTTATTTGTGAGGTCGTGTCAAGAAAATTATATGACAGAATATTAATTGTTTACTCTTCCTTTTTTAACAGAATGGAAACCGTGTCAAAGGCATTGGAGGAAATCCTCAGCTCTGCATTACCCCAGGGTTGCATTACCGTTGGGGTTTACGAAGCAGCAAAATCGCTCAACGTGTAAGTTACAATTACACAACCAGCAAGATACTATGTATGGAGAAGCTCCAGGAATGGCCTAAGTTAGTTAACCTGTGTTAAATGTTAAATTGTGTGCCTAGACTTTTATGGAATGCGTGATTGATAATATGCTCACACAAACGCCTTGTCAAGCTCGGATCAAAATCTAACC
The DNA here is from genome assembly GCA_036024795.1 of Galaxias rostratus. Classification (NCBI taxonomy): domain Eukaryota; kingdom Metazoa; phylum Chordata; class Actinopteri; order Galaxiiformes; family Galaxiidae; genus Galaxias; species Galaxias rostratus. The sequence goes on along the minus strand of JAVQJS010091326.1, from coordinate 9,347 downwards.
TTTTTTTTCCCTTTCTCTCTCGCTGTCATCGTTTCTAGGGACCCAGACAACGTGGTGTTGTGTCTGCTGGCCACCGACGAGGAGCAGGAAGACGACGTGGCTCTCCAGATCCACTTCACCTTGATCCAGGCTTTCTGCTGTGAGAATGACATCAACATCCTGAGAGTCAACAACATGAGGCGTCTGGTGGAGATCCTTGGGGCAGTGCAGCCTGGAGGAGAAGCCATGGACCCACACTGTGTGCTCATCACGGTACGTGACGCCCTGTCCTTCCTGCTGCATTTCCTCGGCTTTCATCGGCTTTGCGCTGTGCCTCCGGACCGCTGACACGTCCACCTAAACGTATCTCTGTTATGACAATGCTATCATAGCTTTGTTTGTCTTTTTTCTATGTGGTTGGTTTGGGACAATTTGTCTTTGTTGCTTGGCAACGGACTCAGTCACTGTGTGTTAATGGCCCTATTGACTTCCGGGATGCTACCGTGCCCCTATACTCTAGTTCCCTAGCTGATCCATTTCCACTGGGCGGGGAGTTTCTGGTTCCTCCTGGCATGCCTCCTGTGGGTTCGTTTCCTGGGGGCCTCTCCGATTCCTAGAATCAGACTTTTCCTGGTAGAGAGACTGTGTACGTGCACATAAATAGTGGCCTGTTCACTGGGAAATTCTTTGAATACTCAGGACAGCATGTTAACATTTTTACAAACCTACTTCCATCTTTTGCAGAGAAAGAACCCTGCAGTTTAGTCTAGCGAGGGGTAGTTGTTTTAAATGCAATCTCACGACTTGTTTAATGTGTGTTTATTCTAGATGAAGCAGCAGTAACTGATCGGTTTTTTTTCTTCTTCTTCTTCTTCTTTTTCACAGAACCCTCCCACCTCTCCGTGGAAGGACCCGGCACTGAGCAAAGTCAACAGGTTCTGTAGCGACAGTCGGTGTCTGGACCAATGGGTGCCGGTCATCAGTCTCCCCGACCGGTGAACCACCACAGAAAAAACCAGAACCCACGAAACTCTAACCGTGGTTGTACGCTTTGGAAGAAAACAATAACACCTACACTGTCAGAACCATGTCTTTGACTTGCATCTGTCGGACTCCTCATGGATGAGACCCAAAGGACAGAGCTAATCTCTCACACGAGTCCCTCTCTCTCTGTCTGGAGAGAAGGGTGGGAAACGAAGCGATGGGGAAAGAGCCAACAAACGAACATGCCAGTTCAGGAGTGGATCTTTTTTTCGGCAAAGAGGAGGAGTGGCTCAAAGCAAGCTGAGTCGCAGGACTGCCAAACTATGTCAGGGCCTCTCCTTTCCCGGGAAAGAGCCTGCACAGGAAATCTGCATCATGTGAGCTCCCAGACTCACGTGGTGGGCTCTGATGAGTGCCTGGGAATACAAAGAGGCTCAGAGGAAAAACTCAAAGGCTGGACTGGACTGGGCTGGACCTGGATTGGTTTTCAGGTTCCAACAATTACCCGTGAATACAACAACAACAACAAAGTTGACCAAACCAATGTCTTGAAATGGATACTTTTTTTATAAAGAAAATGCATCTTGTGGTATTTATGGTTGAGATTTGTTATTTAATTATTATTTTTTGATTAATTGAAAAGGGAAAGATTATTTTATTTGGCTATGATTAGGACAATGCAATGTTTTGGTGTGTCTATATCAACCTCGTTTATTTTAATTCTCTAAATCAATAATCTAATGAATTGTATTTATTTTTGCCTTGTTCATCGACCGCTAACCTGTTTCTCTTAAGTTATATGAAATAAATTGAGCTAAACAACTAAATATATACATGTTTCCGGCTATTTCTTTGTTGCCCGTCCAGTGTCGACACAGTCATTTGCCTGTGCAGTGACAGACAACGGCGTTGCTAGGATAGTCAATCGTAAGCAGGCACATTCCTGAGAAACATTTGAGAAACACCCTTTGACGGTTGGAGGAAGCGTCTAAAGTGCCCGTTGGAGTGGCCGCAGCGTGCATGTCGGTGTTCCATCCACCGCTATGCATTATGAACTAGGAGATGTTCATTGTGCTCCGTGGAAGCATTGTCCACTGCAAATTGTTCTCATGCATTGTCCACCACAATTCTGGAACATCATCTTTTGTCATGCATTCAGGTGTTACCTGTAGCTTTCACCTTTTGAGGTCTCCCTGTAACCAAGGCATGGCTTTGCCTGTGTGTGATATTGTGTAGAGGTTCATGCAAACAAATGCAACATTGAGAGTGTTCTTGTTCTCCAATAGACACATCCACAGACGTGGGGATATTTAGTCAGTTAGGGTTGTGCTGAACGATGTGGTGCCGTAGCAGTTCACTGCTAACACTGCAAACGTTCCGGCACACAAAGCTGCTATTGCCATGGGTCTCGCTGTTCCACCCTCTGGTGTTGGAACCGTTCTAAATATAGAACCGGTGACACACCAGTCACGGGGTGGAGAGAACGACTCCCACCCTCGTGCCTGGACGGCCCCGCGTTGTGGGGCCGCTGTGGGCTCGACGTGTTCTCTCAGGCTTTCTATTCAAACACAAAAAACCTAGAATACAGAATACAGGGGGTGGGGGTGGGGGCGGGGGTGTCAGGGTCAAACGGCCGAGCTAAAAATAGAAGAGTGACAGTAAAGACTTGTCTCACCCTGGGTTTCACTCACGAGGGCTGCATCATAGCGTTTAATCAGCCCTAGAAAACGGTGACGGCTGCAGAGAGACTCGTAAATGGAACAATGGCGGCATGAGTCAGGGCTATTTGGGCCTCCCCACCAAAAGAGAGCGGGGCGGGTGTACTCCGACTTCACCTCTAAAAATAGCTGCCATGAAAAGAGGTGCTTCTCCCACCAGTGGCTCACTCACAATAGAGCCACAACTAATTAGTGGCTGACGCAGGCAGCCAGGCAGGCTGGCCAGCTGCGCCGTGTGAGGCTTTTTGGAAAGCAACGCTGGTCTTTCAGAGGACAAAAAAACTACTGTGCCACGTTTGTAGAGCAGCAGTGGAGCTGCTTTTTTTCTTTTCTTTCTTTTTTTTTTCTTGCTGCAATTTGCAGGATTACGAACGATATACCCCGTTGGCCTCCAAAACACTGCAGCATTAGGCTTTGCTAGGTTGCATGCTCCTTTGCTTTGGGTCCCCACCCAACATACGTTGAGCAACTGTACTGAATGAATATTGGCTACCAGACCAGAACAGCTTGGTATGGTTGGAAATAAAAAAAAAAACCCGCCTGGGGGAAACTGGGACACAATGTGCCGTGCCAGTGTTTGCTAGGAGAGGCACAATAAACACTTTGGCAGTACAAGGTAACCATGAAAATACAGTCGTTTCCTGCAAGGCAGCCAACTGTGGTTTTGGCACCTGTAGGTCCTTGCGCGTTCATCCCCTATTTGTGCTCCGGCAGTGTTTTGGAAACAATGTCCGCCCTGTGGCAGGTGAACATTCTGTTCCTCCGGATCATAAAAGACAGCCTCGTTATCATTCCATGAATTTGACCCAGTTAATTTGAGCTGACATTTAGTCGACACTTTTGTTGACTAGTGAGTGAGTCAATACAAGGTAGGTTGCCTCGCTGTTAGATTTCTACTGAGCGGAGGCGGCAGGTTGTTCGTGTGATGCGAGCGATGCATGGTGTGATTCTCATATCTCTTTCTGATATCTCCAGGACACTGAAGTATCACATGATTCTCATATTCCTTTCTGATATCTCCAGAAACCTGAAGTATCACGTGATTCTCATATCCATTTCTGATATCTCCAGGACACTGAAGTATCACGTGATTCTCATATCCCTTTCTGATATCTCCAGGAACCTGAAGTATCACGTGATTCTCATATCCCTTTCGGATATCTCCAGGACACTGAATATCACGTGATTCTCATATCCCTTTCTGATATCTCCAGGAACCTGAATATCACGTGATTCTTATATCCCTTTCTGAAATCTCCAGGACAGTGAAGTATCACACAGTGGGATACCATCCTGGGCTCCAGTGCCGTGTTCTTTGGGAGCTGCGGAGGAGCCCTTGGTAGCCCTTAGTATCAGGATTGACAGAAAAAAAGAAGCCTTTTGAACTACCTTAATGTACAATTGTGATATTCTGTTCCCTAGAGGCTAGGATGAATAGCAAAGCACAAGGTCCCATTAATAAATCTGCCAGAGTAAAAATAAAAAAAAATGTAAACTCTTCATTCACACATTCATACCAATGCATTTATATCCTTGTCAGAAGCAACTCCATATATATACGCCAACCGCCGTAAAAGGTAAGCCGACGGTTTTGGAAAGGTTACACAAGGCAATTCAGGTGAGATATTTAATGGCTACAGTGGCTTTCTCATACAAGCTTACTGGCTGGCTTATCTAGAGATTTTCCACCCGAGAGGACATGCAACCCACCCTGCCCAGGTCACAGCTCCCACAAAGCTGGCCCCGTCCATCTCCTAAGTGGACAGCAGAGATTACATCGATGTAGGCCAATAAGAATCGCCTGACCTGCTTTTCAGTGAAACGTTACACCACGGTGACAGAGAAAGTGATGGCGGCACAAGAGGAGGTTTCTGGAGGGGGGAGCTGTCGGAATAGTTACGTAACGCCCTTATACCTCGTGGAAGTTAAAATGAAAATGTCAGGTGAAGAGAGAAGAAAAGGGGAGCGTATTAAGATTTATGTTTTTACATTCTTCTTTTCTGGAACGTGATCACCCGCTTTTTACTTTATCCTATGTTGTCAAACCGACCAGATTTGAATGCGCTATTTTACACATCACATGAATTGATACATTACAATCAGCTATACGAACGTTGCTTTATTTTGAGCAATTGTTACACATATATGGTTTTTGGACGGCACTGACCAAACTAGGCCCTGCATTAAACACCACTGGTGTATCGTACCCTCTTAACATGACCTACTTGCAAAAAAACAAAGGTGGCACAATGTATTTATTATTTTCATACATTTAATAACATCTAAAAGACAAGAGAAGGCACAAATCTAGGCGTAACTTCCTTAAAACAATCTTCATATATGTAGAGTATACTGTAACATTAAAGAAAATCAATTTTCAGAATGACGTTGGCAAAATTCATATCTTACATATAAAGCTTTCACAATTTATGATTATACTTTAATTAAAGGGTTGGAATAATAACTGAAAATAAAACTGAACCCCTACTTTATATGGCGTCAGTATAAAAACATTTTGAACATTCAGAACGCACAAGCAAGCTTTGAAAGTAACAGGATTGATCAGTATTTTATGAGCTTTACAGTACAAACCAAGTGTCTCAGGTAGTAACATTTATCTAGTGGTCAATGCACGTGACACTTCTAATAATATTGTCATTCGCAATGTTTACAGTTTACAGAATTAGCAATACTCCAGCACTCCCGGCCAGTTTTCAATTGTTTACAGTAATAGCCTGTGTGTGTGTGTGTGTGTGTGTGTTTTAGTGAAGCTGCCCTGTTGGTTGCAACGGACTGTTGTGTGTGCGTGTGTCGGTGTTGTGTGCTTACGGGGGATCAAACGAATGCGTTTATTTACTGCCTCCATCCTGGCTCACACAGTGTCTACATTCATCATTGGCTAATCAGAATGTCGGGATGCCGACTGAGCGTGTGCACGTGTGCGAGAGCGTGAGTGTGCGAGAGCGTGAGTGTGTGAGTGCACCGCTGGACTGCAGCCACCGTGTCGTAATTAATTTACCACTCGGCAAACAGGCAGAGAAATAAATAAGCTCACGGTGTTCGTCTCCGCTCTGCCCTTCAGTCCACATTCCACGTCGGAGCACAGACACGTGCGTGTTTGTTCCGGGATATGGGTCCGTACGTGTGTGTGTGTGTGTGTGTGTGTGTGTGTGTGTGTTCTAGCACACGAACACACACCTGTGTTCCTTCCAGTCCGTGGGCCTAACAATCTCGGCAGCTGTTGAAGTAGCAGAAGCCACGGTGACGTCATCACCGGCCGGGATGAGAAACTAGGCCGGACGCAGCGTCCGGGGGGCCCGGTTACAACGCCCTCACACTCCACGCGGCGCTGACGCCGACAACGTCTGGTTTGGACCCTCCTCGCAGAGACGTCTCTATGTCTCAGAGAGTAGACTTTAGATCCAGGTAGGTCTGTAGGTCTCACTCCGTCTACAGTCAGCACAGCGGTCTACGTGTCTCAGTCTGTAGACTGTCTGACTCCTCCCACCTGTCCTCTGCTTTCGTGTTCCTGCTCTGAAGACGTAATGTCACCCTCCCGTTATCGGGCCAGGCTGATGTCTGTGTTGAAGGACGCCGGTTGTCACCTGATAGCAACGTCTCCCCACGCTGCCTTTGTTCGACTGTCACCACACACACGCGCGCACGCACACACACACACACACACACACACACACACACACAGGAGCGAAAAACTATGGAGTGATCTGATGGGATAGAGCAGGGTTGGTTGGAGAGGCGCAAAGCAGAGGGGAGAGAATAAGAGGAGGAGGAAAAGGGAAGGAAAGCAGGGAACAGAATAAGAAAGGAGTGAGGGGATGGGAAGGGACAGAATGCCAGCATGTTGTCAGACTGAGCGATAATCCCCTTGTAGACACACACGCAGTCATCCAATCCTCTGTCCGTGAGAGAGTGTGTGTGTGTGTGTGTGTGTGTGTGTGTGTGTGTGTGCGTTTGTGAGTGTGCGTATGCATTTGTCAGACAGGAATTCTATTCCCATGTATTGAATTGGAGCCTAAAACTGAGCATGGCTTTGTCATCTGGAGGTTTTCGTCCGTCACTCCGTGTTCATAAAGCACAGCTTCGCTTATTGGCATGCTAAATGGATTCCTCTGCTAATCAGCATATCGGGTCCATTCAAAGTCCTCCAGTGTTTGAATCCGAGGCACTGGGGCCGGGCAAAGGCCCGCTAGGCCCCGCGGGCCAATGACTAAGGTGGTGGTAGTGACAGTTAGGGGTGCCTCATCACACCTTTTCCCCCGAAAATAGAGAGTGAGTCACGAGCTGCCTCTGCCTGCCCGGTACTGTGGGTGGAAAGCAGGCTGCGTGCCTCCGTACGCCCGGCCACCCGGAACGCACGGCCGCACTCGACGTCGTGTTGTTACCCGCCAGAACGCGGAGGCTTCAGTGTGGTTATTTAAAAATGGAGGCTATCCACCCCCATCTTGACACCCGAGGAGGGGGGGGGGCGATAGCTGCAGTGAACGATGGCCGTTTCCGCGGTATGATGGGCTGAGAGACAGACTGTGTTGATAAAGAGAGACAGATTGTAGAGACGGCGACGGGCAGACATTACGGAGAGCTGCGCAGTCTGGCCGAGACCGCCGATCGAGACACCCCGAGCAAAGACACACGGAGAGCACAGACAGAGACGGAGTGAGCAAGAGGGAGTGTGTGAGTGTGTGTGTGTGTGCGTGTGAGAGAGAGAGAGAGGCAGCAGACAGCCAGGCTCTAGGGGATTACAGCAGAGAACAGGGGCACCATAACTCATGACTCTGATCAGGCAGAAACGCTGACCATGCCACAGACTGGCTGGCTGGCTGGCTGGTTGGCTGGCTGGCTGGAACAACCGACTTGACTAGTAGTCAGACTGTTTGGCTCAATAAACTTACCTGACTGGTAGTTGGACTGACTGGCTAAATAAACAGACTTTACTATAGTCAGAATAACTGGTCGACTGGCTGGCTAAATAAACAGACTTTACCAGTAGTCAGAATACCTGGTAGACTGGCTGACTAAGACACAGATTGTCTGACTAGGCGCCTGCTGATGACTCTTTGTACGGGGTGTCTGCTGCCATCAAACAACCCTGATCCGTGGGAAGGACACGTGGGAGGACGTGCATACATGTTTATATATTGGTTTATTCGTTTTGTTATGGTTTGGATTGTTTTTGGTTTGGTTTTACTTACTTATGCCGTCTTTTGTCGTTTCCTATGCACTGTCATGTCATACTGTATGTTATACTGCACTTTATCTGTACTGAATGCGTCGTTTTGTGCTGACTGTGTTTATTTAAAGTTTGTTGCTGACGCCTTTTGGCCAGGTCATCATTGTAAATGAGAATTGGTTCTCAACTGATTTTACCTGGTTCAATAAAGTCAAATAAAACAAACATGCCGCCAGACCATTCCCCAGGCCCTTACAGCTTACAGTGTGTGTGTGTGTGTGTGTGTGTACTTACTGGCGACCCCTGAAGCCAGGCCGTAGAGCAGGCCCCCTCCTTCGGACTGCGGCTCAAAGATGTGTGTGGCGGGGGGCGGACACTTCTCCTGCCTGATGAAGTTATACAGCAGAGTCTTCACCAGGCGACTGGTCAGAGACAGGCTGGAGAGAGAGAGAGAGAGAGAGAGAGAGAGAGAGAGAGAGAGAGAGAGAGAGAGAGAAGGACGGGGGTTACAAGAGGTTCCTGAGGTGGCACAGCCAGAAGAGGGGAAGTTACAGAGGTAGGGGAGGCTAGTGAGGTAGAGGAGGGTATTCAGGAGGCACCGCCAGAGGAGAGGAGGTTAAAGAGGTAGCACAGCCCGAGAGGAGGTCACTGAGGTTGAGGAGGCTACTAAGTAAGCAAAGCCAGAGAAGAGGAGACTACTGAGGGAAGGGGGTTTCTTAAGTGGCACAGCCAGAAGAGAGGGGGCCACTGCTGTGATGTGGAACACATTCTTGATGGTTGGGATCGCTACGGCAACAACCGGACGAAGTAATGGCAGTTAATAACCGGACGGATGTTTTTGTGGCTGTGCAACCCCAATGCCAAACCCAGGACATGGACTGCACAGACAGAAGGAGGGCTGTCCAAGGTAAGCAGTGGCGGGGCCCTGCTTGTTTGGTTAGCGGCGGGGCTATTGTGGAGGCTGTGGGGAAACACACTGTGGCTCCTGTTTATGGAGCGGCGCTTCTAACGTACCCGGACCAGTCTCCCCTGGACCAGACGCAGTCGGAACGCAGCACACACACGCACACGCGCACACGCACACACACACGCGCTTACATAAGCCCAGAATCAGACACAGGGAGGCTGCCCCCCCCCCCCCCTCCTCTTTCATCTACCATACCCTTGCACCACCCAGTTACACAACCCCCCCGTCCCCCCCTCCTGTCATTGGAATGGCTTAGGCCATGGAGTCAGACGCTGCTCCAACAGCCAGCCCCCTGACTGCCCCCACCAAACACGTCCAACAGGGACGTGTCGTGAGCGCTGTGCTTCCGTAAACGAGGCTTCCCTCCATCTTTTGAGCGGCACGTTCGTTCACGTGCACGGTTCAAGTTCAATTTTGAGGTTGGAAAAAGTTTTTTGTTTTCCTTTTTTCCCCCGATCGAATGAATGGTTATGCTGTGTGTGTGTGTGTGTGTGTGTGTGTGTGTGTGTGT
>JAVQJS010091303.1:0-13842 GCA_036024795.1 Galaxias rostratus | reverse complement strand
TGTGTGTGTGTGTGTGTGTGTGTGTGTGTGTGTGTTGGTTGGGTGAGAGAGAGGGAGATTCTTATGTGCATGTGCGGTCTGAAAGAGATTGTGTTGGTGTCTTTTAGAGCTCTTGTGATTGGATTATAAAGCGACTGATCACTGTGCGTGTGTGTGTGTGTCACTGTGAGTGGTTCCTGCTGAATAGGCAAACGTGTATGTTAACTTTGCCCACCCTGGCCTGTTTCGCACCCTGCAAAATGCTCTGAAATGCTCATTTGATCTTTGAGTGCCGTGAAGACGCCCCCATGCAGGATTTTCTCCTGAGCGTTAAACTGAAGGGAGTATGGTTGAGCAGTGGGGCTGGTAGTGGTTTTAGCCCTGAAAGCTGCAAATCACATGTTAACAGGTATTATTAACCTTCGAACCTCAAAACGAACACACAAACGTGTTTGTGTATGTGTGTGTGTGTATATATATATATATATATATATATATATATATATATATATATATGCACGAGACACTAACTGTAAAAACAAGAACAAACCCATCTCAGGGGTAAAATATCGTCACAGTGTACATACACAGGCAGTGCTAGGGATTGGTTTTATACCAATTATTGTTGTTATTTTGGCCTTGATAAGCTAGAAGGTGTTCACGTAGCACAAAATACCCTAGTTTTCACTGTTTTGTGGGACACTAGAGTATTTGATTGGCAGGTGCACTTTCTGGTCATATTCCATGTGCTATTTCATGTTATAGCTCACCGTCTCTTTCTCATCTCTCCATCAACTTCTCTCCCTCTCCATCCGTCTATCCATCCCCTGTCAATTCTCCCCCTCTTTCCATCCACACCCCTCTCTTTTTTTCCTCTTTTCCCCCACCTCCAGCGAGGAGGAAGGGGAGCAGGAGGACAAGGCCATCTGGTACTACAGCACCAAGGTGCAGCTTGCCGAGTTGATCGACTGCCTGGACAAGACGTACTGGGAGGCGGACCTGTACGCCACGCTGGAGGAGATGAGGGAGGAGGTGCACACACACATGGACATCACGGAGGACCTGACCACCAAGGCCCGCGGCAGCAACAAGTGCTTCCTCACGGCGGCAAACGGTGAGAGCTCCCGGAGCAACGGCTGGCTTTAGTGCTTTAGGGGCCGTGAATGGACCACGTGTCATGGATAAGCTCTCGGTGGCCAACACCTCGTTATTCAGTGTTTTATTTCCATTACCGGTCTAACGAGAGTCTTGTTAAATACAGTGAGAGTGTAATGGGGATTTTGTGATTTTATTTTTGCTTAGACAATGTTGATTTAAACAGGAACAACTCTCTTGAAATTCACTTTGGACCTTCTCAATTTTTTTTAAATATTGATTTGTCTTATGCCTTTATGAGAGGCTTGTCACCCACATCATAGAATTTGTTTGCTGATTTATGGAATGCACAAGCATTACGGGATCTTCATACTATAAATAGCTGAGCTAGAACAAACCCTGGGCTTTAGCGTGATGGTTTGTGTGTTTTTGTCATCCATCACAAACATGCAGAGATTTGCTTTTCCTTGGCATCTTTTCTTAGCCCAATTCATCAGTGTTTCTTTTTCTTCATGTGCTAGCTCTCTTCGTTGTATAACACTAATCTTGCGTGTTTCGCTCCTTAGTCATACTTGTCTGTCCTCTACCCTGTGCTTCCTCAATCTGCATACAAGTGCAGGTTACTTCTCAAGTCTTTTTTATATATATATATATACCCTTTTGCCGTTTCATTTTTTGACTTTCCATAGTTCATGTGTAAACCAGTAAGGCATGGTCAGGAATGACTGGACCAGTGTCCATCTCCCCTCCTTGGTTGAATTGGTTTGGCTTGGCCCTGGTGGTGGTGGTGGTGGTGGTGGGCTCTGCTTCCAACAGCCTGCTGCCTTGGCAGGGGGCGGCCCAGGCCACCATATGGGACCCCAGTGCCTCCTCACTGCCAGAGAGGACCGTGCACCAGGCCAGAGTGATGGATAATGGAGAATCGTTTCCAGGCACAGAACTGACCCCACTGGGCACCTGGGCCCTCGTTGGTTTTGAAAGAGCGCTACTTGTACTTGTTGAGCACAAGCAACGCTCCTTTTATTCCATATAGCATAAAGAAGGACCTGTAAGCAGCAATGTCAGTGTATCCATGGTATACGCACTCTTTGACAATGAGTGGAAATGACTGTGTCTTAGAGAACATGTGCTGCTTTTAAAATTCGAAGTTGGGAAGAAACTTAACGTGTAAATCCGTTTTTAGAACTTTATCATGCGTTGTAGAACTCATGGAAGCCTTTCTATGGGTAGCTAGAAGTCTCTCATATCTGTTGTGTAGGCCCTCTGCACATATAAGAAGTTCTAGGTTCCGTGTGCACTTTGTCATGCTTTTTGTGGCATATGGCATCAATTACGGTCCACAATTGACTCGTGGCTTGGTCTTACAAATGTCGGGAGAGATCCCTGCATCTCCACATCTGCAGAAACAGAACCCTCCCACGTAGCTTTCCTAGAACCACGGTGAGACTAAAGAGTACTAAAACCCAAGGAGCAGTGTGCAACATGATCTATACACTTCATAGGTCCAGACTTGAAGGTTTCAACGGACTATTTAAACAAAACGTTGACTTTTCTTCTTTTTTTTTGACGCTCAAGGAGTTCAAACGTGTTAGTGGCCGTAAATGAAAGCCGACCCATGCTTATCGAAACCAGGGTGCTTTGCTAGAAGGCGGTCGTTTCACTGTCCCACGCAGGCAGGCAGACACGTGCCATTCTCTGCGTGTGGAGACGGCAGACAAAGATAGCGCGGGGAAATGCCCGTACTTAGAAAGTTTGTTTTATGTTCGTGTGGGAGGTGGCTTGGACCGAGCAGGGTAATCGCTCGAGCCTGCTGAGTTTATTGGCAGTGGAAGGGCTTTGTGGTGCGGGACGTCCGTTTCATTTTGTCAGACTTCGTCTGCATTTGGCGACCCGATCAGTCCCATGGCTGGCAGTCAGAGCGGGAGGCGAACGCCGACGAGCGGACTTCGCAAAAAGGAAGACGAGCAAAGACTTGGCGAAAGGAAAAGGCAATTGTCACGGGGTGTATAACAGGGGAAAGGCAGAGAAGACAAAGGAGGGAGAGTAAACACCGGCGGGGCCTGGGAGCAGCGTAAGACGGGCAGAGGGAAGAAAATTAAACCCCCGCCGAGAAACATTTATTGCTCTTTATGGCCCCGAGCCTTTAGCACCCCCGCCGATCACTGGGCCTGGGCCAAAGCTTAGTTTGATCTGAAGATTGTCTCTGTCTCTCTCGCCACCACAAAGAGCTGTAGACCCCTACCACCCCACCCCACCCCTGTGATTTTCTTTCCCCTCCTTTCACTTTTGCTTCTCCCCTTACCCCCCCCCCCCCTGTCTCTGTTCCTGTCATTGGCCTGTGGTGAATGGCCGCCAGTCATAGAGAGCAGAGTGCCACAGGAACCGGCCCAGCCATTACATAACCACGCTCCGGTCTGTTCCTGGCTTGGTTCCAGCGGCTCCTCTTCTCCCTCTTTTTCCTCCCCCCTCCTCTTCCTGCTGCGGGACGACTGGCCCGGTGGACGCGTGTGCGTAACGTAAGCCGGTCTCCCGTCGGCTGTCCGAACGCCCACCGTTTGCAGTCATGAGCGGCATGCCTGTGGACATGGGTACGCGCGGAACGCGCTACTGGTGCTGTTCACATGGTCTCCCTGGCACACCTGCTGACACCCTTCACACTCGCCTGCACACACACACACACACACACACATCACACACGACACGTTAGACGCCACCCTAACGCAGCCACTAGTGAAGGGCTGCTGCTATCCAGGCTTTGTCCACCTCAAACTCACGCAACAATTTGCTCCTGGGCAGTGAATATCAGGGAGATTTTTTAGATTAGATTCAACTTTATTGTCATTGTGCAGAGTACACGTACTGAGACAACGAAATGCTGTGTATGAGTATGACCAGCTCAAGTTTTCTGAAAGCATCGTACCGAACACACACATACACACACACACACACACACACACAATGACCTTCCTCTGTCGGCTGTCCTTTGTCCGCTGCCCTCCCAGCAGTGAGAAAACGTGGAAGACTATGGCGTGTCTGCCAGACTGCCACCACAGAACTCAGCGGATGAGTCACTTACTGACTGGCTGCATTTATTGATTTGCCTTGGTGAAATCAGACTTGTGGTGCAGACTTGTGGTGCTGTCCCCCCCCCCCCACTGTACTTTCTTTCTATGATCGGCCAAAGGCCTTTTGGTTAAGAAACCGTATCGAGTTGCTCCTTTGAACCGTGGAACTGTTATGATCTATTGGCTCCGTGGGGAATGCCACCTGGCAGGGCAGGCACTGAGACCGACGGTGAGGGTGTCAGGGTAAGACAGGCCGTCACGCTGTGGTTTCAGGAACAAGCCGTCCAGGGATTGAATCGAGGTGTAATGGTTGCCGGAGCTCCCTGCCGTTCCTCCCTTTTTGCCGACTCCCCTTTTCCCTGTCTGCCCCTTCCAGAGGAGATCCTGGACCGTCTGCGGTCCAAGCAGGAGGAGGAGCTGGAGGAGGTGAAGAAGCGGGCCGCGGAGGAGGCGCAGAAAGCTCGCATGGAGCAAGCGAAGGACGACTTGGGCGAGGAGAAGGAGAAAGAGAAGGAAAAGGAGGAGGGGGAGGAGGAGAAGAAAGAGGTGAAGACCGAAGAAGACCAGCCTGAGCTCCAGGAAGTGAAGGAGGAGGTCATTACCACAGGTAAGAACCCACCGCTCCACATTCTCCTCATTATGGCCTTTTCTGGCGTCACAGATAACTGTTGTGTTTACTACTGCACCCATCTTGTGTCTTTACAAAGTCAAATTCATACATGTAATCTTTTATCAGTCTACTAGATGAAAGTCAAATGTCCCGAAACACATCGTTATTACTTTTAATACACCTCTTAGAAATGGCAGAATGCGCTGTGGCTGGAAAAATCAATGCTGTTGGAGATTCTGAAGCGCCTATTGAATATCTGATTCTGAAGAGAAGGTGTTGTGTTGAACGGCGACACATCGAGTGTTAACTTTTTTCCATTTAAAAAAAGCAATTCTATCTGAACAATATCACAATACAATGTAGATATGAGTGGTTTGAACCTAAAGCCGTACTGTAAGTGTACCATGGTTTTTGGATTTTTTTGCTATATTGACTTGGCACTCATTGTCTGAACTACGATAGAAACATTAATAAGTGCTACTCAGACGTTGTTAGTAACGGTGATGTCCACCTGTAGCCGGAGAGGCTCCCCCTGCTGGCAAGGAGGTCAGCAGCAGCACCTCAGACAAAGGTGAACCACCTCCCCAAGCCCCCGCCGCAGCCTGCCTCCCCAGCGAGACTCCCACCCCGGCCCCGGGGGTCAAGGACAGCCCTCCCCTCACCGGGGAGACAGGGGGCGCAAAGCAGAGCGACATGGAAGTCACTGTCGAGGCGGAAGGTACAAGCTGTCCCCCAGCCACAACCCCCCCATCATCACCATCACCTTTACCCATAACCCTTCATGAGCCTGACCTTCTGATAGACCGGCCGCTCCTCTTGTCTGAATCCCCGCCCCATTCCACCTCCCAAATCTGATCGGCTGTGACAGCGACACCCAAGCCTTGAGCGATTGGCTCTGTGCTCGAGTCCTGCTCCTGCCCCCTGCTGCTTGTTTCCCTCCTTTCCTCTGCTTTGATTAGAGCTTGTGGTGTCCGCTGGGCGCCAATCCCCCCGGCCATCAAGTCTTTTGGCGCTGCCTGCCGCTTTGCACTCCATCTGAACTGCATTTCCGCTCGCCGTGCGCTTGCCTCTCGCGGCCCGCTCGTGATCCATCCGTGATTGCGGCGCTGGAAGCCGGTCGTGCCGTAGAGCGGAAATCTGACCCTCCTCATTCTGTCTGCCCTATCACACGCGCTCCGTTCGGGTCTTTCTCTGGAAGCACTCGCTGTGTTGTTTTCCCTGCGTCCTAATGTTTTGGTCCCGGCTTGTTTCCCTGTAAAGGATTTCTACTGTGTGTTTCTCTTGTTTTGCTTGTGGATCACTGCCCCGGTTTTTGATTGCCATCCACGAATAGCACTGTTGTCGAGTCGTACGCTGCTTTCATCAATAGAGCGTGTGCGTGCGTGCGTGCGTGCGGGCGGGCGTGCGTGTGTGTGTGTGTGTTGAATGCCGCTGCTCACTAGGGGGAGCCACGATCCTGTCTATCCGAACACGGCACACTGTCCTGAACTAGCGCTGTGCTTTTGCTGAAAGCTCTGTGATCTGTGTCTCGCCATGTAGCCGACAGAGCCGGGTGCGAGTCTGCGTCGCCCAGCGAGGAAGGGGTGCCCAGCCTGAGCCAGCCCCCTCCGGCCGCCGAGGAGAACAGCAACAGCAGCAGCGGCGTCCCCAGGGGCCCGGAGCCTCCCGACCTGGCCGACAAGTCCTCTCAGTCCTCCCTGGCCAGCCAGGACGACCAAGGTCAGACCTAGCGCCGGCGTCGAGGCCTCTCCCCTCAAATACATTCAGATGGCGTTCGTTGCATGAAGGATAGCCCTCGTAGGATCCCCATGGGAGAGCAAAGCGATGCAGTCTGCTGTTCTGAGTGTCCTAACGGCGTGTCACCGCGTTCACAGGGGAAGGCAAAGCCAACGGCGAGGCGGCCGGCGCCAAAGGCTCCCGGGCCACGCGCATGGTGACGCGCCTGCGTAACCCCGAGAGCAAGCTGAGCCAGCTGAAGAGCCAGCAGGTAGCCGCCGCCGTGCACGAGGCCAACAGGGGCTTCAAGGAGGGCAAGGAGGTGAGCTCTGGGCCTGGTCTCCTAGACGTTCTCCTGGGGAGGGAAGCCTTGACCACATAGCTGTCATGAACCCCCTCCCCTCCCTAGTACCAAAATGCACCGATTTGACCACCAAACCGACCATAATTTGGACTCAAATTATTGACCAGTCACGTTCCAAAATCCTCCCCCTTCACCGACTCATCCTGAGGGCCAGGGGGCGCTCTAGGAGGCGTCCTGGTCCTAGCCGTGTGGCGACGGCCTCACCTTGTCTCGCTTGGCCCTCCCCAGGTGCTGGTGGTGACGCCCCAGGGCGAGGTGACCCGCGTCAGCACGCGCGGCTCCAAGGAGGTGGTGATGAAGGGCACGCTCAGCCACTTCTTCAAGCTGGGCCAGGAGGGCAAGTACCGCGTCTACCACAACCAGTACAGCGGCAACACGCTGGCGCTCAACAAGCACCAGCACCGCGAGGACCACGACAAGCGCCGCCACCTGGCCCACAAGTTCTGCATGACGCCGGCGGGCGACTTCAAGTGGAACGGCGCCATCCACGGCTCCAAGGCGCTGACCATCTCCACGCTGCGCCTCACCATCATCCAGCTGGAGAACAACGTCCCCGCCCCCTTCATGCACCCCAACTGGGCCTCGCACCGGTAAGGAGGCTGGGGGGGTGGCACACAATGACGACTGGGTCGTGTAGCCTGTCGATGCAGAGTTACTGTCTGGCTTTGTTATGTGATTCCAGTGTTCTGAAGCTAGCCATCTATGTCTGTAATGAAAAAAGTATTCTCCTCCGTTACAAATAGTGTTGAATCGGTCACGTCACGGTAAACGAAGGCGCTCGTTGCAGCATTGCCATGCGATTCCTTTTGTGTCGAGGACGGCTGTTCTTATTCTCTTTTTGTCAGCAAAGCTCACAGTCCTCACCAGAGCTTGTTGGCTTGTTCCAGGACCAACTGGATCAAGGCGGTTCAGATGTGCAGTAAGGCCCGGGAGTTTGCCCTGGCCATGGCCATCCTGGAGTGTGCCATCAAACCTGTGGCCATGCTGCCGATCTGGAAGGACTCCCTGGGACACACCAGGTCAGCCATTCCATGCCCTACATATTATCACTGCTTTTTATAACAGAGTTTTCTTGACAGCAACTTGCCTCTGTCCTCTTTATCAAAGTGGGTGGGAACGTTTCCAAAGGTTTCTCCCAGCTTTGAGACACGGTTTTGGAATAGCGTATCCATCATGCCATCCTCCTATTGTGACACCGTCTCTTACCAGCCTGTGTAGTTCGATTTGACTTGCTGACCCTTACTAAGCAGCACTATCAGCAATCCATCTACGCCCTAACACAGGCTAAGGACCAGGATGTTTACCCAGGCTGGTTTACCCCGAGGTGATCAGCACAGTGGATCAAATGGCCCACCCCTGGCGTCTAGCATAATATTTAGACTTGAGAGCCCTGCTACCAACGCTACTACTTAAGGGGGGAGGGGGGCACCACATCACTCCCCATTTTAAAGCTGCGTTTCTGCTTAAAGGGTGTGTGGGTGTGTGTGTAGGTGGGTGTGTGTGCATGTGGGTTCTTTCCACGTGCCCCGGTTGGTGCCTGGAGCCGTGTGTTTCCTGGCGTCTTGCCTAGAGCAACTGGGGAGTTACCTCCGTGTGCCGTCTGATGTGCGCCGACCCTGCCCTTTTCCCCCAGCCCTCTGAATGGCTGTGTGTCTGGCCCGCTCCTTACGCTGCGCCTCTCTCCTGCACTCCCCCAGGCTACACCGCATGACGGCCTTTGAGCGGGAGGAGAAGGAGAAGGTCAAGAAGCGAGAGAAGAAGCTGGAGGACGAGGAGACGTTGCAGCAGGCCACCTGGGTCAAATACACCTTCCCCATCAAGCACCAGGTACCCCCCACACACACACACACACACACACACACACACACACACACACACTCTCACACACACACACACACACACACACACACACTCACTCTGCCTTTGGTGTTTGATCGTGTTTGAACATGTGGCCTTCTTCAGGACTTAGTCTTCTACCATCAGGACTAATCATCAAGACATGTTTAATTGCCCCTTCCTCCCCCCCCCGAGCACTCTGAGTCAAGGACTCTTTTCATAGTTCCTGTGTGTCCAAGCTCGCGCGCCCAAGTTGTTGTTGTTTTTTCGCTCACCTAAACATGAATGGCCTCTAACCTGCTGGCCTCTCTCTTCCTCCTCGGTCCTCTTTCCCCGGGGAAAGGTGTGGAAGCAGAAGGGAGAGGAGTACCGTGTCACCGGCTACGGGGGCTGGAGCTGGATCAGTAAAACCCACGTCCATCACTTTGTCCCCAAGCTGCCCGGAAACACCAACCCCAACTACCGCAAGGAGCTGGAAGGTCAGCATGGCTCTCCGGCCTGGGTGGGGTTTGCCGTGGTTTGCCCTCGTGTCACCATGACGACATGGTGTTGTAACATCTGCTAGTGTTCTTTCTAAATGTACTCCAAAAAAGCATGAACGGGGCTCCACACTGCCACCAGAAATCTGCCCATTGCCACTAGTGAAAACCTGTAGTATCTTGAGTTTTGTTTTTCTTTATTATTAAAAATAAAATTTTAGTCAGCCTGTTGGTTGTTTGATTTATTATCCTATGTTTGAATGCTGCCAGTTGGTAGTTAATAAAAGCTTGGCAGAAAATTCCTTTTAGAGATCGCTCCATAGAGATCGAAGCGATGCTCCATCAAGATTAGTGTCAATTGACGACATGGTTGTCCCGTTCTCGCAGCCGCCAAGCTCGGCCAAAAGTGCACTCTGCTGGACCTGAGCAGGGCGCACGGCGTGGCTCCCCCAGCCCCAGGCAGCGCTGTGGAGAGAGAGGCTCCCGACACGCCACCCTCAGGGGAGAAGGCCGAGCAGGAGAAGCCACAGGAGGAGGCGGAGATGGAGACGGATGAGCAAAAGAAAGGCGGGAGTGAGGAGGTTCCCATAAAGGAGGCTGACGAGGAGATGGAGGTGGATGCAGGACGGGATGACCGTAAAGGTTAGTCTTGGCCCGCAGTGAAAATTGTTCATTAGCGTCTGTCTAGCTGTTTCTTTTCTGTGTTTTGGTTCGTGTTCATGTTCAGTGCACCACGCATTTATTACTAAGGATTCAAAGAATCTGTTAAACTTCACCGCAGTCCTATGACTCAGCAGAAGACCCATTGCCCTGTTGATTGTGCAGCAAAAAAAATCAGCTCAGTCATCTCAATTCTAGCCACAGCCAGGCTTTGTATGGTATGCGTAATGATCTCTACCATGTGTGTCTTCCAGGGGCCATCAGCCCTGACCACGAGGAGCCCATGAAGCTGGAGGCCACCGACGACCCCCTGAGGCCCTTCAACTACGACGTGGTGGACGTCAGCAAGGGCTTCCTGACGCGCATCGCCTACAAGAAGGTGGTGAAGACCTCCAAGCTGGACGGCCTGCTGGAGCGCCGGGTCAAGCAGCATTCCCTGGAGGAGAGGCAGAGGCAGCAGCAGGGGCCCCAGGCCAAACCGGCTCCAGCCCCGGCCCTGGCCACGCCAGCCAGGCCCAAGATCACACTCCAGCCCCAGGCTCTGCTGGCCCACACGCCCGCCACGCCAGGTGCCACCGTGAAAGCGGAGGACAAGCCTCCCTTGACGCCCGCGGTGGCACCTGGCGTGGGCGCTCCCAAAGACTCTGCCATCACAGACACTTCTTTCTCCTCCCAACCAAACCAAATGAACGCCCTAGAAAGGACTATGAGGCCCCCAGGGGAAGGTTCAGGCCAGGCAGGCCTATCGTCACCTAGTGGTGCCACAGAGGCACTGTCCAGGCTGAGTTCTGGGGAAAGCCTTAAGGATCTAGCCCAGGCTTCACCCACTGAGGAAGCCGCCTCCAAACAGGATTCCACTACAACACTTACTAGCACTTATAACCAGACGGGTGGCTGGAATTCCACCTCCAGACCCACTCAGCAGAACTCCCAGCTACCCGCGGCTGAGGGCAACGGCACGGGCCATGAAGAGAATCAGGAACATCAGCAGAGCACTGTCAACTCTGACCTCCAACCCCTCTCTGTTCCCCAGGTCAACGGGAAGGCCGACTCGGAGAGCAATGCCTTGACCAACTCTCTTACCAAGGCGGAAGGAGAGAGCCCGGTGGTACCCATGAAGGACAACGTGGCGAAGGCCTTAGTCAACGGAGACGTTCTCCCCGTGTTCGCTAAAGCAGCGGCCGATACCTCAGAGCCCAGCCCGGCTCCCAGGGCAGAGGCGGAGAGGAAGGCGACCCTGTCGGCGCACGACTGCCAGCCACGTGTGAAGGTGGCCCGACTGGAGAACAACGTGGAGGCCCTGGGGTCACCGCTGCACCGCAGCACTGCCGTCCAGCTCTCGGCCAGGCCCAACGCCATGGCGCCGTCACCGGTCCCCTCGGCCGAAGAGTCCAGCCTCAGCAACGACTTCCCGGAGGAGAGCAGCAACGGCGGCCCGGGACCAAAGACGGTCATCACCCAGGTGACCAGCACCACGGTGACGACCACCACCACCACCACCGTGTCCCGGGTCGCCCAGCCGGCGTCCAAGTCGCCCGTGGAGTCGGCGTCGGAAAGCAGCGCCGTGTCCACCCTCACCACCATGACCAAAACCACCGTGACCAAAGTGCGCTCGCCCACGCCCGACAGCCAGTCGGAGGACAGCCAGAGCGAGGTGGTGACCCGGGAGCACCAGAGCGAGGTGGTGACCCGGGAGCACCAGAGCACGCTGGTGGCCGCCGTCGCCAGGTCGTCCACAGGGCCCGCCGGCTCCTCCTCCTCCCTGTCGGCCATCGCCGTGAGCCAGGAGCTCTCCTCGTCCTCCACCAAAGGCCGCGTCCGCCTCCTCAAGTTCTCCCGCACCAAGAAGAACCGCTCCGACACGGCCCTCCCCTCCTACCGCAAGTTCGTCACCAAGAGCAGCCGCAAGAGCATCTTCGTGCTGCCCAACGACGACCTGAAGTCGCTGGCCAGGCGGGGCGGCATCCGCGAGGTGGCCATCTTCAGTTACAACGCCAAGCCCGCTCACGACATCTGGCCCTACCCTTCCCCACGGCCCACATATGGAATTACATGGAGGTAAATAGCAGAGAAAAGGGCACGTGAACATCAACGTAAACATCTTGGTAGCCATAGATTGCCAACATGTTGATGGCAGTTTTACAATATCTTCCACTATAGCTTGCAACTGTATACACGTTATAAATTGTCAGGTTCGTTATCACGACAAAGAGCCTACTAGAAGTAAGCTTAGGAAGGGCATGCACACTTTTACAGTCAGCGCTACTTATTCAGGTAGTGCTATTTATTTAGTTAGTAATATTTGTTCAGGTAGTACCTTTTATTCAATTAGTACTATTTATTGAGGTAGTACATTTTATTTGGTTAGTACTATTTATTCAGTTTATGTTTATTCAGAGACTGTCCACTTAGTCATGTTGAGTTTCTCTCTGGCTCCGGATTGCACACACACAGCTGTTGAAATAGCCTTACTGTTTGTATAGTGTGATATGGTTGGAGAAACAGTGTCGTTCCCCCTCGTTGCTCCAGGTACCGCCTCCAGACCGTCAAGTCCCTGGCCGGGGTGAGCCTGATGCTGAGGCTGCTGTGGGCCTGCCTGAGGTGGGACGACATGGCGGTCAAACCCTCTGCTGCAGTGGGGACCACGCGCACAGGTAGACCCACCTCACCCCATTAGCATCAAGCTACCGGGCCTTACATCTGACTTCTGCATTGTTAGTTATGAGGAGTGCTTGCCTTCGGTAGTATGGGTCATCGTACCAAACCGAATTGTAGCAATGGAATTGGTGGGCTCCTCAATGAAAGGGATTGCAGGTTTTTGAGACCGGGGAATATTCTCACTGTTTGAAGACAATGTGGTGTTCTGTCTCGGGAGTGTTTCCTCCATCTTCTTGGAATCTCCTCTTCCTCCTCCCTCCTCCCTCCTCCTCCTCATCCCATACCAACCCAGCCCTATCCCCACTCATTGCCACAGAAACGTCCGACACGGAGATCACCACCACGGAGATCATCAAGCGGCGCGACGTGGGCCCTTACGGGATCCGCTCCGAGTACTGCATCCGCAAGATCATCTGCCCCCTGGGGGTGCCCGAGACCCCCAAAGGTAAACCCGCCCTCCTCCCGCCCCCGGCCTCACGGACCCAGTCCATCACCACCGCCATTCGTGCGTTCCTCTCTGCCGTCGTCTGACCCCTCTTTTCTCCCCTTCCCTCTCCCACGTGTGCTCCCGGTGGTCCCAGAGACCCACACGCCGCAGAGGAAAGGCCTGCGCTCCAGCGCCCTGCGGCCCAAGAAGCCCGAGCCCACGAAGCAGACGGGCCCCGTGGTGATCGAGACCTGGGTGGCCGAGGAGGAGCTGGACCTGTGGGAGATCCGGGCCTTCTCCGAGAGGTTAGAGAGAATGTGGGTCACGGGGCAGGGAAGAGGAACACATTCTACGTACACTCTAAAAGATTTCTGATCTTACTTATGCGACTGTTCTATCGAGTTGTCATTGAATTCTATTTCGTTGCTTAGCAACCGTAGTAAATTAGGGGATGTGAACTCTTCCTGATCTTTTCCTTGCGGTCCTGGTTCAGAGTGGAGAAGGAGAAAGCCCAGGCCGCGGAGCAGGCCAAGGTGAGTGTAAACTCTTGCCCCCCTTCCGTCATGAAAAACACTGAGGTCATTTTGGGTTATTTAGGGCTTATTTAAATGCGGCACCCACGTTTGTTCCAGAAGCGTCTGGAACTGAAGCAGGGCTCGGCCACAGTCACGCCCACGGGCAGCCCCGCCACGCCGGCCTCCACACCCAAGGTCATCGTCAGCTCCCTGGGCGGCCAGGTCGCCTCGGGCACCAAGGTGGTGCTGGCCACCAAAATGGGCACCCCCGTCACGTTCCAGCAGAACAAGAACTTCCACCAGACGTTCGCCTCATGGGTCAAGCAGGGCCAGACGAGTCAAGGTGCGTCAACGGGGGGGGGGGGGGGGGGGGTGTGTGTGTGGTTGTGTGTGTGTGTGTGTGTGTGTGTTGGTGTTTTTATTTAGAGTTTGGTTTTT
>JAVQJS010091298.1:0-13459 GCA_036024795.1 Galaxias rostratus | reverse complement strand
AACAGGCAACCTTAAAATGCTGAATAATGCAACGTAAGCAAAGTCCTTGGTGTTCCCCTTACATAAAGCTGCGCGTGAAAGTATGTGTGTGTGTGTGTGTGTGTGTGTGTGTGTGTGTGGTGTGTGTTTGTGGTTTGTGCGTGTGTGTGGTGTGTGTTTGTGTGTGTGTGTGTGTGTGTGTGTGTGTGTGTGTGTGTGTTTATATCTAACCCTGTCGTATTGTCTTTCCTTCAAGTCCTCCCCAAGAGTTGTGGGCTGAGTTTCCAGAACGCTACTGTGACATCTCTTCCTCCACTGAGTACCTCACCAACGACTACAGTGTGACTGTGACTGCTGTGATTGGTCAGAACGAGTCAAAGGCTGCCCCTCCAGAACCTCTTTCATTCAGCTATGACAGCGATGCAGTGGTGGATCAGTACTGTAAGTGACTTCTCATTCGGAAAACACTAGTCTAGTTGTAGTTCAGTTTCTGGACAGTATGTGGTTTTAAAGTAAACAACCACATTGTTTTTGCAGGTTCCTTGGACATGCCAACTGTGAACATGTCCGTCCAATCAGATCACAGCATCAACCTGGACTTCCTGCATCCGTTTGTTCTCTATGGGGAAGACAAAACTGAAGCCAGCTCCGCGGATAACGACGACTATGATTTGATGGAGGAGTTTATCTTTACAGTCACCACAGGAGACCAGGTAGGTTCATTATTACAATAAAACTGACAAAGAAGGCTTTGAAAGCAAAGCACAGGCTGTCAGACTTTTAATTAGCTGGATTAATTGTGAATTAGGCAATGCCTCAAAGTTTCTGCCTCAGGAATGGTACCATTAATCTCTCAAGTCTCAACAACACAGAGGTCCCGGTAAAAAGAGACCTTGCTCCGAGTTTGACTATTTATTGAAATAAATTAGAAATGCCGCATTGGTATTTTAGAGAGCACCCTGTCAGAGCAATAGATTGCACTTTACAGTTTACCCCCAAAAATAAAAAAAATATAACAGAACTTGTGAGCAATGAATTCAGTTGTAAAGTCCCTGCTCCGCCTGCAGAGGAAGCTGAGCAGCGATAGCTGTGGGGCGCGCGTGTGCCACGCGGTGGTGCCGCTAGACCAGCAGCAGATGAAGAACCACTGTGTCACAGTCCAGGGGTGGATGAAGAGCCACCTGATTGGCCCTCAGGAATTCTGCATCCTGGTAGAGAAACACAATGGTGAGAGAAAGCGTGCTACACAATGCCTCCTTATGGGCCTCTCATGGTTACGTGTGTCTGTTTTAGCCCATCACGTGCATTTTTTCTCTCACTGTGAGCGTGTTCTTTCACGCCGTGTGCGTTTACGCTCTGTTCGTGTCCCACTCCCTGTCACTCAGACCATCGAGGCCTTGTTGTGGCCTTCCTATTGGCCTCAGCGGGGCTCCTGGTGCTGGTGGGTGTCGGTGTCATGTTCTACTACAAGAAGACCAGAGGCTCCTACCCTGGGCTGCCAGACTTCATGGTATGTTCTAGAAACCCCTATGCCTGTGTTTCAAACGGTAGACCACTCTCTTTCCACCCTCGGCTCCTTCATTTTACTCCTCACATTGTTTTCATCTTAGCAGTTTTTCCTTGCTCCCCCCCCCCCATCTCTTTCACACTCTCTCTCCCCGCTCACCCTCTCGCCATCTCGTCCCTCTGCAGATTTCCAAAGTAAATGACATGGTCTGCAAGCCACTTCGCCCCGAGTCGACTGGCGTCTCATTGGCCCACACCCCGTCACCCGGAAGCAGGCCTCTGATCAGTCCCCAGGAAGAGGAGCCGTGGGCTGTCCATCGGGACCCCTCCCAAACGTGGCCGGAGCTCCGCCTTCCCTGTGGAGTACAGGTGGAGAACATCTCTCCGGTGGTTGTGATGCCTTGCAGCGACCGATCGGGCTCGTCCTGTGGTGGCCGGAGCGTGGAGGAGGCGGGACAAGGCGATGTGTATGGACGGGGAGCGGGATTGGACGAAGAGGAGGAAGAGGAGGAGAAACAGGATAGTGCCACAGGCTACGACCATACCCATGGAGTGTTTAACTTTGAGATGGCACCGGAAGACGTGGTGGAAGGGTACCGGGAGGCCCACTGACTGGTTCTGAGTTCCGACCTAACCCAGGAGACACCCGCGGGAGCCCCAAGGTCCATACAGCAGTATGCAGGGCCGTCACTGTAAATGTGAGGGTGGATCCTCCAAAAGGACATGTGTGATTTGGGTGTCAGAAAGGGTTCCGATGGGGTTGTATGTTGGAATTGAAGCTTAGGTAGCGAACAGCGCACTAAAACTAAATTCAAACTAAAAAAAATAAGCTGGAAATATAGCCTCGAACATGAATCAAGTAATAGTCTTCTATTCTTTCTTTTTCTTTGAAATAGCCATGTCCTCTAGCTTTCCTGTGCTGTGTTCTGATATACAGGGGTGTGAACAAATACACTATATTGACATTCGTATTGGGACACCTACACATTACACCAACGTAAGCTTTTATGACATCCCTTTCCAAATTCATTGGCATTAATATGAAGTTGGTCCCCCCTGTGCAGCTTCCACTCTTCGTTCCACCGTTCATTTCAAAGGTTTTCAATGGGGTTGATGTCAGGGCTCAGTGCGGTCCAGTCAAGTTTTTCCACACCGAACTCATCCAACCATGCCTTTATGGACCTTGCTTTGTACAGTGTGGCAGATATGCTGGACCAGAAAAGGGCCTTACCCAAACTGTTCCCACAATGTTGGAAGCATAGAATAATCCAGCATTACTTGGTAAGGTGAATCATTAAGATTTCCCTTCACTGGAGCTAAGGGCTCTAGGCAAACCCCATAAAAACAACCCCACAGCATAATCCCTTCTCTTTACAGTTGGTATGATGCAGTCAGGGAGGTACTGTTTTCCTGGCATTCACCAAACCCAGGCTCCTCCATCAGACCGCCAGATAGAGAAGCGAGACTCGTCACTCCACAGAACACGAGTCCACTGCTCCAGAGTCCAGTGGCGGCGTGCTTTACCCCACTCTATCAGACGCTTGGCATTGTGCTCAGTGATATAAGGCTCGCAACGATAGCATCCCATTACAGTACCACGTTTGAATTCAGTGAGATCTTTAAAACGACTCTCATACACAAATATTTCTAAAGGCAGACTTCATGGCTAGGTGCTTGATTTGATACACTATGGCCATGGGGATAAATGAAACACTTGAATTCAATGATTAAGAGGAGTGTCCTAATACCTTTGTCCCTATGGTGTATGAGGACTCGCATTCTAAATCAATGTAAACTACTTCAATACGGTGGAAGAGAGAGAGGCTTGGCCTGCTTTCCAATACTCCTACATCTTTCCTTTACTTTACTTTCATCCTGATAGCAAAGGTCTGTGGGAAGCGAAAGATAAAATGATTATTTGTGGTATATGGCACTTTGTTGTGACTAGATTCTTTATTAAGGTCATTCTAGATTTGTTCAATCAGCATTAGTCAATATTTTAGCTTACTTAGGTCCGCCAATGCTTTTTTAATATTAATTAGAGCATGAGAATCCTACTGATACTGAGCAAGTGCTTTTTAGCCTTAGTAAGGCTTATCTTTGCGAGTGCACACTTGTAGGTCAAACCTCCTCAGTAAAACGGTTTCACGACCTTGTTGCATCAAGTATTCACTGGTCACGCCATTGACAGGGAGGGCAGCCAGTCAGAAAGGTAGGGCTTCCCTGTCAATGAAAACTTCAATGGGAAGGGGAAAACTGAACTTACTATATTTGAGACAAGGGTTATGAATACTGTGTGTTGCATTGTTTTACTTACTTTATCGCCTTGTTTACTCTTCCATGCCAAGTTTTATTTGCACATATGTAGACTACTGTGCATGTTATTAATGTGTGCCTTAATGATATCCCTGAATTGAACTGAATTGTTTCCTGTTCATTCAAACTAATGAACTTTTTCAATGCTGCATAGGTTTCAAATAGAATAAGTCGAATCTCATTCGACTCTTTGATGAGGTTTCCCTTCTCAATGTGTAAATTAGCAGCCAATGTAATGTGTTTTTGCTTTTCTTTGTGTCCAGTTTGCTGTGATTACAAGTAAATTTGGAAGAAGTACAGTACAGGCTAATGTTTTTCTTTCAAAGTTTCTTTCTAAGTTGTACAAAACGAATTGGAGATATTAACCAAACTGAAATGTTAATGTAAGGTGAGATTAATTTGTGAAGAATGGCGAGAAAGAGTATGTAATTATGGTATCATTCATTTAATGTTCATGTGTAACACATGAGTTCAGTAAAGGTTAATTGTCTGAAATATATTATTTATATTTTTATATAAAGTAGCATAGTTCAGATTGGGTGGAGTGACAGGACACTTAGCGCAATGGTGTCCAAGAATTTTGAGATGCAAGTTAGTTTGACCGAGACAATAGAGTTACATGCAAGTTGTTCTTTGTTAACGCTTAAACAATCCAACGCTACATTAATACTTCTGCTGTTTTACAGTGTAACCACGTTAGATGGACCATGACATTTAAAAGTAATATCTCTTGTTCCTATCGTGTGTGTGAGAGAGATAGATAGAGAGAGAGAGAAAGAGAAACGCGGAACTGACGCAGCTGACGTACACCCTTAGTCATTGTTGAGAGATTTACTGTGGGTACATTGTATGATGTCCCGTTTGTGTGAGAAAAAATCAAGCACAAGTATCCAAACCTCCCCCACCTCGTGCAGTTTGCAGTTCTATTCGTACGTTGATTGCGGTATTTGGTTGACGTGCGTAAATGCAGGTGTATTTGGACAATGCGGTATCTAAAATTAGTTTTAGTGCCGCGTCTAATGTCGATTAAGTTAAAACATGTTTTTTTCGAATATACATAAAAACGCCTGGAGGTAGTTCACACACGCCCATATCGTCACTGTATCACGGTATTAGTGTTACACCCGCGGCTGTTCTAGTCATGTAAATAAAGTGGATACTGATAATGCTGAGTGATTAAAGCGTAGCTGGCGATGGTGAAGTGACTCTCTTCCAAGAAAACCAGCAGTCTGCTGTGTCACCCAGACACCTATGACAGGAAAGAGGTAGTGAGACTAAGTGTTTTAAATGTCATGTTTGAAGGTCTATGGCACACAAAAAGCCATTCACCCGCACACACAAATGGACATTTTCACGTGATAACTTGCTTGTGAGCTAACCTCTGCGTTATATGCAACGAACGAAATTCTATGATACAAAGAAGTTCAGACATTTAAAATTATTCTCATTTGTTTTGGTCTCTTGGACACTTTAGCTGTTTGTTTCATAGGGGGGGGGGGGCTGGAGCCTATGGACAGATCGCCAGCCCATCGCAGGGCTAACACATATACAGACAACCACTCACACACACATTCACACCTATGGGCAATTTAGAGTCATCAATTAACCTGCATGTTTTTGGACTGTGGTAGGAAACCGGAGTACCCGGAGGAAACCCACGCTAACACAGGGAAAACATGCAAATTCCACACAGAAAGGCCCTCAGGTGGCAATCGAATCCAGGACCTTCTGACTGTGAGGCAACAGCACTAACCACTGCGCCACCGTGCTGCCCACCTAAATGGCTTAATAATGGTACAAATTTGAAAAGCAGTTTTTATTCTTAATATTCTGAAATCTACATTTAATCTTTTAAATTACTATTCTTCTACATACTTTGTGTACTTTTTGCAGTGGACGTCTGGTATTATGTTTCGTGAGTTCCATATTTAGTTAATTGTTAATTAACAGCTCCCATCAACAGTTTCCGAAAACCAACCTTGGCAAACCACAACAATGGCCGTACAGTTACCAACTCATTTCAATGCTACAAATCACTTCCATAAACCTTGCGACATACGCCTGCTACTTATCACTGCCAGCATACCTGATACACCAAGTATCACATCACAGCGTTAATCACCCCTCCGTATTTTGGCACCTAGTGGAAGTACCTCCTGGAAAGCAGAAGCAGTTTGCTCAGAGAACCTTTAAAGAGAGCCAGTGGCCAGCCGGCAGGTCATTGGTACGTGCACCGGCCTGTGGTTTGACCGGTGGATCACCAGATATCAGACCTCTCACGGCCTCCGACCGGTGGATCGCTTTGGATCCTTGCAATGTCTCCATCCCCGTCAGCGATGGATCTGGTGGTGCTGTTGTTGTTGTTGTTAAATGTCCTGTCAGATGGAACCCGTTCACAAGGTAAGGTTATAGAGCTTGTTCGTGTTAAACCGCTGTTGACTTTACTTTGTGTTTGTGGTTGAACAAGAAGTAGAGGCCTGTTGCACAGAGTAAAGAGTGATGTGTCTATATGTGAAACACACTGTTCATTCAGAAACAGTCCGTCTATGTTTGGACTCGGTTTAAAAGAGTATGATTTTTCAGAGATCCAGATTTTTGAATAGTGGTTTGGTGAGGATAGTGGTTTGTGGATCTCGAAATCTATCATTGGAGTTGTGTGGAGTAAAAAATATAAGTAAATGTGATATGTATTACATATTTTTAACTCAGAGAATGGAAAAGCGCCATTGGCTCCTCCTCCTGTTGAAGTAAGGTTCGAGTCTCTGGACTTCCGTAATGTTCTCCGCTGGACACCCCTTTCCTCCAGCTCCGCCAACTACACCTACCAAGTGCAATGGAAAATGTGAGTATATTAGATAACTTATCAACATGCTCTGAAGATCCTATTTGATTACCCAACCCAGTGGTTGTAGTGGCAGCACTTCAAACGCACAGCTAAAATGTACACTGCATGTCATGAACACACAAAGGAAACTTAATATGGGCGGAATCATCATTAGATGTGTGTGTGTGTGTGTGTGTGTGTGTGTGTGTGTGTGTGTGTGTCTGTGTGTGTGTGTGTGCGTGTGTCTGTGTGTGAAGTTATGGGGAGGCGGTGTGGAACGAGGCAGAGGGCTGTGTGGACATCCAGAAGTCACAGTGTGACCTCAGCAACGTGACCTCTGAACTTAGAGAATGGTACTACGCCAGAGTCAGGTCCTCCTTCCTGTTGTTGAACAGCCAATCAGCATGGGTCCTTTCCACCCGGTTTAACCCTCGCTGGGACAGTGAGTAACCTTGGGATTTAAGCTTCATTCTTTCAACCTCTGGCTGGTCTAAAACCATTTGACTAAACAACGTATACAGTTTTAAAATTTGGGAAAGGTATGATGTCGTGACAAATCACACCATCAAAAATGAATAGGAGCAGGTTATTCAGGATCTGGAAACATATTTTCAATAGTGATAATTGTTTCATGCAAACAAGAACATCTGTCAGCATCCCTTGCTGTGATGTATGATACTTGTGTACTTATTTGTGTTCATCAATACATGCATGTTTGTTTACTATAGCCAATATCAGCATGCCAATCGTCAGGCTCAGTGCTTTGAAGCAGAGCATTGTAGTCCGGGTTCGGAGGAGAACCAATGGGGTGTGGGCTGGCATTCAGAGGACATACGGCAGACCGTCCTATAACATCTACCTGAAACACAACTCTGGAGAGGAGGTACTCTCTCACTCTCACTCACACATGCACAAATACAATTTTCAGTGTTTAGTTACTATGCATACTTAAGTAATAGAAAGTTAATTAAGTTTGTGTGTGTACTTTTAGTTTTTAATGGTAATCTAACTAATCATTTAAAAAAGATTATTACCCCCCCCCCCCCCCTCTCCGTTTGTCCCAGAAAGTGTACCAGGTTGATGGGCCCAGAGAGAAGGTTCTGGAAGGTTTGAGCCCCAGGACCAGGTACTGTCTTCAAGCCCAGACACTGATAACTTTCCTGGGGAAGAGCAGTGAGCGCAGCCCCCTGAGATGCATCACTACTCTCTGAACACACCACAGGTAGTGTCAGACACACACACACACACACACACACACACACATAAATGAAGGGATGCATACTTTTATGTACACACAAAGCCACAACACATGAACAGGTAAGAGAAACACAGTGGGCTCCCACAATAGAAGCGGAATCCCCTGTGTCCTCTTTTCAATAATAAGACCATGTCACTTCCTGTTTCACTTGAAGGTGAATCTGACACCATTCACATGACAGTGCCCTCGGGTGCAAACATACACACAATCTCCCCAACAAAGACAAACTACTATCAAAGTGAACAAAACATCAAGTTTTGCAAGGTTTTCCCCAGGGAAAGGAGGCACTGTTGTGTGCGTGCAAACGTGTCTGTGCAGACCGGTTCGACAGCATCACTTTAAAAAGTGACAAAACATATCTCTGGCTGAACACAAGTGTGTGAGTGAGTGAGTGAGACAGAAAGAGAGAGAGAGAGAGACCTGATGCACACATCCAGTGAGAGAAGATGAAAGTGTGTGATGTTTTACTTCACTTACAATATATCACTCTTCAAATATATAAAAAATACTTTTTCTATCAATCTCCTTTACCTTGTTTTTTTCATTCAGTTTGAACTTTTTCTTTATCAGTAGTACTGTGCAGAGCGTGTGAAAGGAAGAAGAGATTTCACTCTCTGAAGTCTCCCAACCGTTCCTTCATTCATCCATCTCTGCTGCCAGCTACGTCACAAGGTCCTTTGATTAACATCATGACATGCAGAAAAGGAATTAGCGGATCATCAGTGTCAGGCAGTTGTTTAACCATGTTGATTAAACTGAACTACGGTATGTAAAAATGCTCAAAAAATACTTGAAAGTGAAGTTCACCTCTGTGTCCACTGTGTTTTCTAAACCCTGCGCCTGTGTCGTCAAATTTATGAAGAAGATTATGTAAGTGCAGCTCGATTACAGTATAGGAAGGCAAGTCACTCCCTTTTGTTCTGATTCTTCTGTGCTATGACTGATTAGAAAAGAAGTCCCAAATAAAAAACCTTTATCAGAGAATGTTTTACTCGGCCTAAAAAGCAGTAATGCCAGATTGTGCGACTGTTTTGATTACTTTATTCTAGAAAGAAACAGTCAAACAAAGTGTAATTTAGTCTTCATTCATATTTTATTCATCCATTGAACTTCATATTTTCTTCTTGATCAATCTGGCGTGAAATAACAAATACTGCAATGATATCAATAACAACATATTTAGAAACTGAGTAAAAAAAAAAAAAAGAAGTAAAACTTCAAATATACAACAATCATTTTAAACGTCACAAGGTAATATTCCACATGAAGAGTACAATGTTCTAACAGGACAGTGACACATTTGTACAGGAAGTGGGTACTGAGCTGCTCTTTCTGAGGTGGATATTTGAGTAGACTGACCGCAGTCCAATAATCCAAAGATGTAACCTTTTCCCATTTACTGAAACCTTTCCTTGACCTTACCACTTCAGGGAAGGTCCGTTAAAAATGAAGGTAAAGAAAAGATTCCAGACTATTCAAATGCAGCCAAACAACACTCCATCAATACTATTTTGTTGTGTACAGCAGCTCAGTGTCTACGGATCGTTTTACAGCATATTGGAATTGGTCCCCTAAGGAGTAAGGCCTGAGTGCACACACTACAGTGTTGGAATTCATCACATAGCTAGACAAACCTGATATCACATAATCCAAACATAGTCTGACCCACAACGAATGAGGCCTTTTACAGTGTTGGGATTGGTCCCGTACCTAGTAAACCTGTCTTCTAAAATGTCTGGATTGGTCCTACTGATAAGGTAATACAGAAGGCCTAAGAGCACACTAAAATAGGAACATGCTGAATTCATCTTCTGGATTATAATATTGTCTTGTAGCCTTGCTGTGCGTCTATCAATGAGTTGTAATGGAGCCTGTGTGTGACGGGTGTGGGGGGCAGGACAATTACGTGACACCTCCAGTGATTCCCTACCTCTGACTCTACACACACACGAGGGTAAAGTACTATACTGTACCAGCATATAGCCTGCTCCCAAAAACAAACACACTTTAACATCCCTTGCACTAATACATAACTGTAGACAATACAAAACAAAACAAAAGATAAACAAAATATACAGAACAGTTAAAGAAACATAATTTTTGTTGTTTTCAGGTAGATAGATCATGCATGATTGTGTGACTGAAGTCTGTGACATCCAGGGGGCAGTACAGGGAAGCTAGGGTTGCTCTGATGAGGGTCCAGCCTGCTGCTAAAAGAGAGAGAGCGAGTCGCTTCATATTAAATACCTATAAATAAAACAACTTGGGTGTCCACATGGCTCCAGCACTGAGGGAAGTAGATCACCCTGGAATGACTGGAAGGCAAGGGTCGCTGGGGAAGCCACTCTGGAATGTTCTGATCCGAGCTCTAGAACGCTGTGATAAAAAGGCTGTGTTCTAGAGCTCTTGAGCTACAGTAAACAGTTGTGTTCTAGAATGCTGGGCGAGTGACAGCTGTGGACTAGAACTTTGTGATAAAAAGGACATGTTTTAAAAAGTTCTAGAACTCTTGAGCTGCACTGGTAGCTGAGTTCTAGAACGCTGAGAGAAGGCTGTGTTCAAGAACCCTTGAGCTACAATAAGGCCCTGTCCACATGTAGCCGGTTATTTTTGAAAAGGTTTCTTTTATTTGTTTATGGCCCTTTTTTTAAAAACACTCTTCACTGTTTACGTGTGGACACCAAAAACCATCAAAGCCGGAGGACTTTCCTTTGTTACATCAGAGTATACGCCGGTAGGGCACATAAACAATTGCATGGTCATACATGCCATGCCATTAACTTCTTTGCTTACACGTAGCCAAAGTGTCAAAGTTGCCTTGGTAACACCAGACAGAAAAAAAATCAGGTTTCTGATTGGCCAACGAGGTTTGGCCTTCTCTTGACTGTGTAAATGCATTTTTGCGGAGACGTACAGGTTTTTTTAACCGTGCTGTGTGGACAGAGATTTTTTTCAAGGGGGGAGAAAAAGCTAAGTTTTAAAAAATACCCAACTACTTGTGGACTTGGCCTAGGCTCTAGAACTTCTAGTTACAATATGTGGCTGTGTTCTAGAAGTCTCAGAGAATGTTGTGTTCTAGAACTCTTAGAGAAGGCTGGGCTCCAGAGTCAAGACATAAGGCTGTGTTCTAGAACTACAGAAATAATTCAACAAGGCAGCCAAGTTGTAGAAGGAGGGCGGTTCTAAGGCTCTGGGAGAGTTCTATGATTCTACGGCATACTTTTGCGGTGGCCGCAGACGCGGTCGAGGGCTTCTCCAAACACCACCTCCCTAGGAGAGGAACTCCTTCTCCAGCTCAAAGACGGAGGTGCGCCCAGGAGAGCTCTGGATGCGACACAGGGGCACAGTGCAGTCGCGCTTCTGGCCCTCGGCGTCCATGTCCAGCAGGGAGCAGGCTGCCGCGCCCTCCGAGCCCAGCAGGAGGCCCAGGCTGCGGGCGCTGTTCTCCCCGGAGTAGTGGCCCAGCGAGTAGCTCTTGTTGCGGCCCCTGAGAAGAGCCCAGGACGGAGGCTTGGCTCGGAGGGATAGGGCCCGCGGGGCGCTCTCCTGCTTCTGCTGCTTCTCCTGTTGCTGATTCTTCTTCTGTTGCTGCTGCTGCTGCTGCTGGGGGACTGTGGGGAGCACATGGCCCGTGCCGTTCGCTAGGAGACACAGAAAGATAACAAAAGACAAAGAAAGAAAGGAAGAAAAAGAGGAAGTTAGTTTATGGTCTAGTAAAACAATTTTTTTTACTTCTGTCTGTCTGCCAGCCTGTCTGCCCTACTCACTGTTGCTGGTGGCAGACTTCTTCCTGCGGAGGCGTGGCGGGTTGCTGTGTCCCGTTTGCTCCACTGGCGCCGGTACCATCTGGCTCTGCTGGGCTCTCCCTGGAGCAGCACTGCTGCTGCTGCTGCTCTCTGTCTGGCCCGAAGTGCCGGTACCGGAGCTGGTCGGGTAGACAGAGGGGCTGAAGGGGCCCGCCTCTCCTTGCAGCAGGCACTTGGTGGAGTTACACTCCAAGATGGCCGACATGGAGAGGAGGTTGATGGGTGGAGCGGAGGGGGGTGGGGGGGAGGTGCTGCGTCGGAAGCGGGTGGCGCGCTGGAACAAGCCCTCTTTTTTCTTCTTCTCCTCCCGCGGGGGCTCTGTCGCTGCTGTGGGCGCCACGGCGATGGCCCCGGCCCCCTCCTCGCCTCCCACGGCCGGGTTCCGCAGGGCCTCCCTCAGGTCGTAGCCCAGGGCGACCGAGGCCAGCAGGGCCCCCAGCCCGTACAGGGCAGAGTCAGTCCTCCTACGGGGCGACGCCCTCTTCAGGCTGTTGGTGGGGGTGTGTTGGGGCGTGGTAGAGCTGGAGGAGGTGGAAGTGCTCTGCTCCTCCTGGCTTTCTCCGGCACCGCCTCCAGCCGCCCCAGCCTCCCCTGGGCCCGGCCCTGCCCCTGGTGCGTGGGCGGCTGGCTGGCCGAGCGGGCCTGGAGGCTGTGGGCTCTGGTCCTCCTTCCAGAGAGGGAGGTCGATGTACACCTGGCTGGGGAACTTCAGGCTCTTTGGTTTGGAGATGCTGCTGTCCACCTGCTCTGGAGAGCACGACTCGTCTTTGCTGGCTCCGCCTGAAGGAGCGAGCGAGCGCACACACGCACACACACACACACACACACACACACACACACACACACACACACACACACACACACACACACACACATACACACACACACGTGTACTGTTACTTTCCCTTTAAATTGAAAACAAAAGTCTTGGACTATTGGCAATTCCGCTATGTTCCATTTTGCCGCAGCTCCGCAGAGTCGCGAAGTAATGACATCATGACACTTGATCACATTCTGACGCCATGGCGAACGGCTGCAGTGTGTGCATAGCAGTAACACTGATGTATTGATCCAACTAAGTCTTTGTTTCAAATTTAAAAGGAAACGTTTATATAACAAATGCATTAACATATTCCTGATTGCATTTTCCAAAAAGCTATTCTGGCGTTCAATAAACTTAGCCAACAAGAAATATAAGCCATGTCTATATATAAGAATGTAATAAAAATATTCCTGACATAATTCTCAGAAGTTATTCCATAGTTAATACCGCTTCAAGATTAGAATAAATACAAGTGTTATGTCGATGATGAGAAAGCGGGTGACTTTGTTTTTAACTACGTTGAGGAGGGGCTCAAGGACAGGCCAAAGAAATGCCCTCTAGTTAATATTCCATAGTGATGGCAGCTACAAATCCTAAATAGTCTAACGGATTGTGTGATGTTACTCGTTCATCGCTTAGACAAATGAAATCCTAGCGGAAACACTGTCCAAACGTGGCCAAAGACCTAGGGGGGGTGAGTAAATAAGGTGGTGTGTTAGGTCTACAGGGGTGCTGGGGACTCACCTTGCTCAGCAAACAGAGCGGCCAGAGGAACGGCCTTCTGGTTCTTCACCAGGCTGGTGGACCAGGGGTTACTGCCGTCTGACAGGGGGCGCACCCTGGAGGGGCCCACCACACACACACACACACACACACACACACACACACACACACACACACACACACACACACACACACACACACACACACACACACACACACACACA
>JAVQJS010091276.1:0-10088 GCA_036024795.1 Galaxias rostratus | reverse complement strand
TGTCTCCTGTGATCTCCTTGCTATGTGAGTGGCAACTATCAATTTCACATTCTTACATCTCTGCTTGGTGTGTGTGTGTGTGTGTGTGTGTGTGTGTGTGTGTGTGTGTGTGTGTGTGTGATGATAGAGAAGGAGAAAAAGTAGCCCTTCCAGTACCGTCCATCTTAAGTTGCATGTGTGCTTCTGCCTGATCCGTGCCGCTGCATTGTTCACTCAGTTTCAAGAAACAATTTTTCCACCATTGGTGAAGCCTGCAACAGAGAGAGAGACTCCGCAAAGGGGGTGAGGCAGAGAAATCCAGAGAGACAGGGTGTCTTCTCGATTGTGCCTCCAGTTTATATGACAATGCAGATGGTGAAAAGGAGTGACGCAAAAGGAAAGAGGTAGAAAGAATGTGATATGACAAGAGACAGGAGGAGCTGAAAGTGAGTAGCCTAGAAACGTTAAGGGAAATAAAGCTGGAGAGATCAGCAAGCTACAACAAAACGTTGAAAAAGAAACTAGATAAGTGAGTAAGTTGGACTAGCTGAAGATTTAAGTAGAAGGGAGTGTGGTGTGATTCTGTGGCAGAGCCAAAAGAGGTCTACCAAGGTCCCACGGGACTCTCCTCCAAGCCGTCATGGTTCATAGAAACACACTATCTCTATATCTCCATCCCTTGCCTTTTGTGGGTGAAGTTACACTTTTCAAAAAGACCTTTGAGGATTGTGCTTTCTTCTCAGCCACTCCAGACCACAAGCACGTATTTGAGCAGTCCCTTGGTACCGTTTAGGAATTGCAAAACGCCTCTCCACTGTAAGACCGTGGTTCAACGCGCCATGGCAACCAATCAATACACGCCGGGCTTCGTAGCGACGGGAGAGGTGATTAGAGAACTGAACCTGGGCTGAAATGGTAAACGCGGACCGGGCTGCAGAATAACTTGGAGCTCTCCAGGGACATAAAGATGCAGAACGAAAAACAATTATGTTGGTTGACAGCAAAGGTTACAGAGAGAAGACGCAGTCTGTTGGGTAATAAACAAACCCACTGTATCTGAATGCAAAAGAACCCCTAATCTGCAGCGTACCTGGACCAGTTCAGTGGTGTGGTGGGTTCGTTAACTGGCCCAGGGCTGCCGCAGCTTCCTGTTTGTCATGCAGGATAGTGTGTCTAGTGGAAATGCATGGCTGTGATGAAGCCCATAAGGATCAGCAGAGAGATGTGAGCATGGGCAATGGAGGACATGAGCGAAAGTGGGAGAGAGAAGAAGAAGTGCAAGACACACATTGTCAATGAACCCTGACTTTCAAGCAGAGTTTGAGTTAGCCTTTATCGCTGTCTGACATTTTGAAGGGCAGGCTCGTAAAGATTCCTTCATGATCCAGTAATTCCCCGCCATATTAATGTTCAGACTTTAATGTCGATAAGATATATTTGGCTGATATTATCGGTATTAAGTTCTTGTGCTTCATCTTCCACGACAGCAATCTCTATCACACCTCGTGCATCAACGCAATCAAAATTCTTGTAGACTGACTCAAAGCCATGGCAAACGCCAGCTTGACCGCTAGGTCATGCACATGAGATCAAATACAATACTAGACAATGGCCACCAACTGGACAGAGGTGTAAATTACTTAAATTATGTTACCTAGTTCTCTGTATTCTGATCTGTTTTATTGATGGATGCGCTTACAATTTTTCACCTTTCATTCCTCCTACAACTGCAATCTGGATGGCAGTTAATTTAGACGGTTCTTTTAATTTGTTGTTAATCATCTGCATTTGCAAAAAGTACTGTTTTATGGTTTTGAGAAATCCATTTCATAAGCAGTCACCATAACAGTTTAGGTTTAGTTCATGTCTTTCTCTTGATGTTCGTCCCCTGTAGTTGCTTTGTAGCTTTGATTTTATTAATGCATTCTCTAGATGAGCATGAGGTATGCCACCCAAGTCTTTATTATAGTGGTAGTGATGAGTGAAAAGCAAAAAAGTAATGACCTTGCTATTATCAAAGGTGATCTAGCGGAGAATATTTACAAAGATGTGTATATTTATAGTCTCTCTGTTGTTTAGAACTGAGATCAAAACAATGTGCCCCCAAAAAATGTGTGCAATTTCTTATTTCTAGACTGCTTTTCAAACCCTAAGTGGGTCCCC
This sequence comes from Galaxias rostratus, assembly GCA_036024795.1. Taxonomy (NCBI): domain Eukaryota; kingdom Metazoa; phylum Chordata; class Actinopteri; order Galaxiiformes; family Galaxiidae; genus Galaxias; species Galaxias rostratus. Next base: position 7,946 of record JAVQJS010091276.1, on the reverse strand, counting down.
AGTAAGGTCCGTTTGACTTGAGCAGTATCAAGGGGTGGTAAAAGTGAACATACATCAAGCGAGGGCTTAGAGTCCTCCTCTGCACATCAGGGCACTCTGATGGGTCTTATGGGTCTGATGGGTCTGATGGAAGAAAATGAAGAGAATAGTGATCAAAATATATTTTTGGATCATTGATTAATTTTAATACAAATACCCCGGGAGAAGACACTGAGATTCACACACTCATGGATGGAAAGACAGAGAGGCTGCACTCACTGGTCAGCTGTGTTGTCTTCTGGTGCCGAGGTCCCAGCTGGCTCCACCTCTTCCTCTGGCAGGGGTGTCGTGGCACCAGTGCCCCAGTAACCCCCCACCCCTTCCTTTCCTGCCAAGTCTTTTGCCACCAAAGCAGCAAGCGATCATATCCCATGACTTGTGGAGGCTGCGATTCAAAACAAGCAGATTTGATTTAGTTAAGACAAAACAGAACTATCAGGGTCATCTCCAAACGAACAGTCAGGGAAAGTGTGGGAGCTTGTTTGAAAAGTTATTTGTCTCAGTGAAATTGTGTTGTGCAATCTCGACTAACTGAATAGCTCTTAAGTTGTCATAACCTTTTATAAAAACTTACTTGAAATATATTCATAATAAAGGTAAAAAAGATATGCAAATTTAATGGAGGGGCACATTTACAGAGAAAATCTGATAACGTGTCAGGTTTTGAGCCTTTATCTCCTCATTCAACCAGAGTAATTAACACCGAATGACAACAATTGACAGTAGTTAAACCTGCTGAAACATAAATCAAGAGATATGGACGATGTGAGAGAGAGTGGGAGAGGGAGAATGACAGTAGCTTGTCTTTACTGCAACTACTAGGATAGCCCTTTGAAGTCACACACATTGAAAACTGTCCGATTGAACATAACTGAAACATTTTGATGAGCTGTCAAAACCCAATAGTACCGATAAATGTTAGCTTGACTTCTCATCCTTCATAGATGTAGGAGCAGCAGTATGAGGAGGAGTGAATTCATCTAGCTTGGTTCTCATACAGGTTGCTACCGTGGTGTCCACAACATCTGAAGAATCTGAGCCTGCATATCAGCAGTGGTGATATGGTGTGAACAGACGGGTGACAAATGAAAGGTAAAGCCAACATACAGTGTCTTTGTAAGGTGTCAGTCTACGTGCTACTAGAACTTAAATGGGCCTTAGCATTGAGTCTAGAAGTCTGTAGAATTCCCTTGGAGGAATGGAAGAGCATTATTAAAAAAATAAACACCCTTCATATGGTGTTTTGATGACAGTGGAGGAGAGCCCAGTCTAACATATCAAATGCAGATGATCAAGTGGGTTGAGATATGGTGAGTGCAAAAGCCCATAACATTTGATTCATATAATTGTCGTAAACCTTCAACCATTTTTACCCCATGGTTGGGGGCATTGTCATCCTGGAAGAGACCACTCCCATCAGGATGGAAATGTTTTTCCATAGGATAAAGTTGGTCACTCAGAACAACTTGGTCTTGATTTACAGGGACAAGTGGACCCAAACCACGCCAGCAAAATACCTCCAACAACATTGTAGTGTCACTGGATCCTCTCACTGTAGGGGTCAAGCATTCAGGACCTGTACAAATCTCTCTGTGTTTCTGACCCTATTTACTGATGTCTTTCCCATATATATTTATAAATACATGTCGATTCAGACACTGGTCCCATTGAAACACCACCCATTTGAGAGGTGTTTGTGACTAAAAACACTTAGATATTTTCCTATTCCCATCTTCATACAACAACAGATTCAACTGAGCTTGTTCACCATTTCTACATACGCCACAGACTATAGATTGGATGTAAATTGCTTAATTTTATCATTTGGAATAGCTGTGTAGAAGCATCTGCATCTGTTTTTGCTGAAAATCAGAAAAATACAATGTTATTTTGAGGTAACTAAATTTAATGATTTGTAATTTATGAATAGAGACATCCTGAAGACGTAAGAAAATTATTCCAATTAGTGTCTTTAGCCCCAGTTGAACAGGATGTGCTTATCAGGAGGAAGGGTAATTGGGTTGTTACTTTAGCAGTGCAGTAATTTAAATCCAATCCGGAGTGCACATGTGGGTACTTTTCCTACCACCATAATAATATGGTAATAATCAAAATAATACAAATAATAAATCCTGCTCTCTAATGTCTGTATATTTACGCAGTCATGGTTCCATTTCTTGGGGGCTCATTAGCAAGAGATTACATTTATTTAATTTGTACACAATAATTTGTAGGGATGCCAGGCCATTCTTTGTGAAAGGAGTCTGCCAACAATGCTTTAAAGATGTGTACAGCGTCAAGTTAAAATAGTTTTTTACATACTTATGCAAAAACTAGTTTGATGTTAAGGTAATAGTCTAAGGGCCATTTGAAACAATTGTACCTAGAATAATTGTACTTAAGTTCAGGGTGAGATTGCAAAAACACCTCAATGGAGAACTATTAGAAAGAATTTCTAACATAAACTTGCAACACACATGCAAGATGGAAATGGTTGCATGTGTGGCACACAGTAAAACACATTATTAAAAATAATTCCAACAATGAGCTGCTCTTAGTGATGGATGATCATTCTTGCTTGGTAGCCCAGCAGTCGAGGGGAGCAACAATCTCCACAATAACACACATTCCTCCCCAAGATGAGTATCCTAAATAATACATAAGAGTAATATTTCCAAGGGGGCATGTGGAGCCAAAGTGGGGGCCTGAGGAATTGTGCAGGAACTCTCAGTGCTAAAGAAGACAGTGGGATCTGCTAGCACAGCAACAAATAACTACAGCGTTGACCAGCCAAAGGACAATGCTCCAGCTTCAGCTTCTGGAGCCTTAAAAACCTTATTTCATTAGAAACACAATAAAATAGTTCCAAAAACCACATGCATTTTAATGAATTAATATCCAGTGAATTCATGATAAGCAGTGGGACAATATTTTGAGCTCCAAGAGCCGGGAGATGGCCTCATTGTCTCCCTCTGATTGGGGTCAAGTCAAAGAGGGTCAGGAACACACAGAGGCACTAGCTCACAAACTTAACAAAAGAGAGAAAAAGAAGAGGTTCAAACCTGCATTTGTTTTAAACAACAAACCACTGGCTTCCCACTCTATTGACACGGAAGCCAGTGGGACTCCAACTTTCAGCTTTAGCTAATACAACTTCCAGGGAGGCAGCAAGACCTGTCCCATGTATTTTTAAAAACCCTTTTGCTTATATTCAGTGATATTAGGCAGTCAGGTCAGCTGCAAACGGCATTCAAATTGTAAGCAACACCGGGTGTTGTTAGGAAGCTGCAGATGGATGCAGGGTTGGAACGAGGAGGGGGGTGAACACATTAATAGTAACAAGCCAACTCTGGAGAACAGCCCTTGTTTCTTCCTCCACTTTGTTACGCTTAATGGATGCCACTGTTGGTGCTAATTTAATCAGGCGCCTGTTAGCCACCCGAGGAGGGACCCGACCACCGTCTCTGGCCCCCGCTGAGAGCTCCTCTCCCTGACAAACCGTCTCGCTTTGCCAAGATGCTGCTGGTTCTGGGAACGGACTAGGAAAGCAGTTGGTAAAAAATGTTTGATAGGGTTGCGGCTATTGTTGGACAATACACACAGCTCTGCCACCTCATGAGAGAGGTATGTAGGAAGAGAGAAAAAAAAGAAGGCTGGGAGAGAGAAGGGTAGGAATGGGTAGTGGGAGGAACATTTAGCAAGCCCACATAAGCGACGGCTGAGAGAGAGTGTTGCCGTCTTTCCCCACGTGGATTATTCAAATCAGCAGGTGTACAGCTATTGCTGCATTGATGCCATGCAGGCTGGCTGTGTGAGGGATGGCTTGGCGAGAGGGGACGCTGAAGAGTTGGTAGACAAGGAAAGAAAGAGAGGTGACGTGGCACTGTTTAATGTTGAGCACAGCAGCTCCTGACCCAAGCCAAGCAGCTCCAGAACCTCTAGTGATTAGAAGTCCATCCAGCCAGCAGGACAGCTTCACATTCACTGGTGAAACCTCTCAAACCTGCATCACTTTCTACAGCTCCAGGGCTTCGAATAGCGGCTTCTGTGTCTCTGGGGAGTGTGTGGTGGTAAAGACTTAATCACAAGGTCTCCACTCAAGCCAAATACATCCCGCATGTGACATAGAGTTCAGATGCTCTCTTCTCTCAGCACCCAGGAGAAAGGGATTGCTTGTAGAAGAAGCCCTGCACGAGAAATATAAAAATGTTATGGTGATGTGCATGTTTGTTTGTGTGTGCTAACCACCCCCTCTGTTTCCTTCCACTCTCTCTCTGTAGGCTTTGACAGTTCCACAAGCCCACAGTGTTGACCTCACCCAGTCAATCACAGTCCCCCCTTTAGAAGACTCCTCTTTAGTGGGAACCAGTAAACCCATGAATTATAATTTATAAAATCATAATGTACACACACATTTAAATTCATTATGCCGAACATTCTGTCTTAGTTCAAGGACATCAGTGTGAGTAAGAAGACGATTTGAACTGATGGATGGAGACTTTGGTAACTGTTCCCAAGGCAACAAGGGTAGATTGAAATTCAGAAGAGATTACATACTTCTAAAAGAGGCAAGGGCAAATTCCCATCTTGCAAGATCAATATTTAGAAAGCGTGTGCGGTATAAATAGTGTAGAGGAAAATGTACAAGCATGTAATGAAAAATTCCAAGAGTATAATGACAAAAATAATTAGTCATCACTGAATAAATTACTGCCAATTATGTTCTGAAAGCCTCTGACTCTGCAGTGCCCACCAATGGTTTGCTGACCAAACAGTGTTTGACCTACTGGCTGCTCCTCACAGTATTCAACTGCAGCAAACCGTTTTAGTTTGAGCGCGAGGTAGAAGAAGGCTGCCTTCCTAAGACAGATGGTTGATGGGAGAGCTGGAAACGAGTGAAGTTGAATGCTTTTTCTGTCATTGGGATGCAAATGCACTGTTTGTGTATTTCACACGGCTTCAATTCTGATGAGGTGTCACTGCAGTTCAGGCTGAAAATACATGAACATGACGTGATTCTATTAAGTTAGGCTCTCTCTAATAAAGATAATATCCGAAGATAGTCCTCATCTTTCAACAAAGTTTATTAAGTTAAACAATGTGGAGACACCTTTCGTGGGGCCAAAGAATGTCAGCCGATTCATTTAGTCTATCTATGAGACACGGTCTTCACCAGCCTCTGTATCTACGCCTGCCTCTGGGCGTCTGTGCAGTGGGACCGGGCCTGACCTTACCTTGCCCAGCCCCTTCCTCCAGCAGGTCTGCTGGAGCATGGCCAGGTACCTCTCCTCCTCACACAGAGTTTGGATGACAGCTATTAGGCTGTGTTCCAGGAGCCAGCGACGTATTGTTTTCTTTTTAGAAACATAAGGTCACCGTATAGTCAAAGTAACACCTCCCCAATTAGAGTGGCAGAATAGACATTGTTCTAGCAGACTTACACAAGAAATATCATACTTTTTGATAATCAAACATATGGATAAATTACGGGTTTGCACTGCATGAACACACAAAAAAAATCAACAACTCTTACCTTTTTGTTTTATTAATTTACAAGCAAATATACTTGAGCACTTGAGTAAACATAGTTACATCCACACAAACACAGGCACACGAATACCTGATCTACACAAAACATATTTCCCTGTCCCTCTCAGCTTCAGTTTGTGGTCAAGAGAGATAAGTGAATATACTGGATTTGGCTTTTGGGGCCCAGATAAACCCCATTGTCCACCTTGCTGCATGGAGCGTAGTTTCCATTCACAACATCAGTTTATATTCCAGGGTTAAGATGGTTATTTTGAAAGCTGTGCAACCTACGCCTCGTCAATCCAGTATTGTAATGCACTGGACTAATGTTATGAGCATGTCGCTGCTTATAAGACACACCACCACAGAGAGAGATAGAATAGTGGACACGAGAAGGAGACGAGAAACAGAAAGGGTCGTGTCAAGGATGCTACAAAGGAGAAGGCGGGAAAGAGAAGAATAAGGAGTAAGACAGTGAGACTGACAAATCATCTGAGTGAGTGGGAAACAAAGGTCAAAAGAGTCTCGAGAAAGTCAGGAGGTCCATTGAGTCAGAACAGCTTGGTTGGCGCGTTGCAGATCTGAATAGTGGGCTTATCTTCAATGTTCAAAGACTACAGGAAAGAGGCACTGGGTTGCTCAAGTTAATTGTTGTTTTGGTGCTTTAGCAATGTCTGCATTTTCTCACTGATATTTAATTAGACTATTAATTCATCTGTCGCTTGATTTCAAAATGACTTAATCATGTTGGCAGCACACTAGATAACATTTCCTGCTAAGTAAATCACTTGCTGAGTGCTAGTAAAACGATCCATAAGACTTTCTAAATATCAAAGATATGGAGCTATATGGTTGACTTGCAATGGGCCATTAAGCCCAGGATTATCACAAATTACGGGCTTCAGCAGTTGGCAAGAGCTGTAGTGTGTTATTCCTCATTGTCTGTGCAAGGAAAAGTTAATTTAGGAGTGATCTAATGCACGGCAATCTGTTCCATCTCATGGTCAAGGTGCTTGTCTGACGTTTGGGCAGACGCAACTCCTGAAGGGTGGATGATGAAATTATCTGATAATGGAATGGAATTTTATGACAAAGCGTGCTGTCCTTTTTTGTGTTCACATTGGAAGACTTAACATAGATGACGGTTAAATAGAAAATGTAAACTTTTTATAGAAGGAATTGGTTATTTCCGTAGGCTATTGATCATGTTGTGTACAATTAACTAAATGTTTATGTTTCAGAAACGTTCTATTTGGTTTTGAACTACTGTAACACATGCAAATGTATTCCACTTTATGAAATTACAGATATTGTATAAAGACTATTTGTATTCATTTATTGGGAATACATGTAAGTAAACATGAGGTTATAAATGGTTCTGTCTAAATGGAAATTGCATCTGAAACTATACAATTTGTTTGGTTCTTTTAGGATTTGTTATTCTGTTGGCTGTTTTGATGCTGATAATTGCAAAAATGCGACCGAACATATAATTTTACTTTAGGACTGTGCAATAGCATAACTGTTCAAGCTCTGCATATGAATCCCATAGCTTGCTTCCCTTAGATTCACCACTGTGAGCTTCACTCCCGGGGTGGGTGGCCTGCACACACTGGTGCGGTTTAATATGTGAGGACATTCTTGGTTTGTTCCCATCCTGCCTTTTTACATGGGAAAACTGCTGGACAGTCACATGTGAATTCGCACAGCTCCTACATGCTGTTTGTGCCAAATGTGCCTACAGTGAAGGGAAATAAGGCTTATGTATTCTGCACTCTCAAAATAGAATATGTTGCAGAATCTTTTGTAAATAAAGGATTTGATTCCTCAGCCTGATTTGAAAATATTTTTATTATATATATATTATTATTATCCGTAACCTCATTTGTAAAACAGGTTAGAATTCTCTTTAACGCCTGCATGGTTTTACAATGTTTTGTCTCAAAAAGATCAATTTAATTGTACGACAAGTTGAGGAAATTGCAAACACAACTTGATGGAATCTACAAAGCTACTATCTTTATCACCCCGTCACACACAAACAAGATTTTCCTGGTGTTTTCAGAGGAGTAAAGCAGTTATGTTAGCTTCAAAAAACATTTATACAATTTTTGAGATAGACATAGACCAGGACCAGGGCCTTGTGTTAAGGTATACAGCCAGCGTCAGGGAAGACATGAACAAAATTCATAAGAGAGATAATACATTCAGTTATGCTTTCCTTTCACGGCTTCTAAATAAACACATCATAGAGTGCTTTGTTTACTTTTGAGTGTTCGCTGCAATGCAAGCCAAATGTGTGCATTGAACAATGGATGGGAGATGTAATGGTAGAAATTAGACTAAGAGCAATAGTAGGGCCTATGGTAGAATCTTGT
>JAVQJS010091267.1:0-14178 GCA_036024795.1 Galaxias rostratus | reverse complement strand
AGCCACTTTCAAAGTAGCTTAAGGAACGTGGTGTGAGTGTGTGTGTGTGGGGGGGGGGGGGGTTGTGTGTGTGTGTGTGCCCCTGCCCTGAGACTCATGAACAATCTTTATAATGTTGTATAATATGGTTGGCAGTTTTAACAATGAGCAAATGTCTGACAGCTACATTTCAAAAGAAAGGATTCATCAAACTTTAGCCGGCGCCTGACAGCGCACCTGGGTGGGCATATGATAAACACAACCAAGTAGAAATAGGACAAGAATGTTAAACTATAACGTGTATATGACCTCCCAAGTCTTGGTTTAATATGAACATATGAAACAAAAATATACGTTATCCGCCTCCGATTTCCTTTGGGACTGAATATGAATGCAGTGAATATTTGAATATATTCAATAAACTCCAGCAATTGAGGAAATTCATTTGTATCATCAGCTAGATGTTAAAGCGTTTTTTTTTTGTTTGTTTTTTTCACAAAGTATTGCTAGATTGGATAGATTAAAATACACTCAAAAAATTTTTTTTTTGTTATTCACATTTTCTTTTTTTGAATTCCTCATTTTTTCAAAACATGAACAAGTTCAAAAAACATAAAAAGTAAAAAACAAAGCAAAAAAACAAAACAACAAAAAACATTAACAAAACAAAAAACAAAACAAAAAGGCAGGTAGTTTGGTAGGTAATGTCCATCACAATTGTCCAAAGAAACAGTAAGTGGTCAGCTGGTATGGTATATTCTTCATATGTTTATATTCACACGAAAAAATTTGAATTAGAATAATTAGAATTATTAGAATTCACTTTTCAGTTTCCGAAACACACAAAATCTCTAAAACTCTCCCATTGTCCGTAAGCTGTTTCATTTCCACCGTTCAACCTCATCAACATTTTTTCATATGCAGCCATTTCCATCATTTGTACTTTCAGAAACCACTACATTAAAATATTTCAGCATTAACTTTTTTTATTAATTGCATTAGAAACTGTGATTTGCACCGTAGTCTGCAGCTGATAACTTATTGTACTTTTGTGCCCACCTTGCTTTCCTTTAAGGTGACGTGACCACACAGATTGCTCTCCAGCCTGCTCTGAAGTTTAATGGTGGAGGCCACATTAACCATACCATCTTCTGGACGAACCTCTCTCCAAATGGTGGTGGGGAGCCAGAGGGTGAGGGTCCCCCCAGTCGCATGTCACAGCCCTCCACTCGTCCATAAATTCAGTTGCATTGTCCTCATATTATTAATCTAAAATCAATACTTAAACTGACCTTATATTTATCCATACTGGTATATCTGGAATTTCTGCATCTGATTATGTAAGAAAAACTTCATACAAAACACTCACCAGAGTTTTTATTTTATTTTTTATTTCCCAGGAGAGTTGCTGGAGGCCATCAAGCGTGACTTTGGCTCCTTCCAGAAGATGAAGGAGAGGATGTCTGCTGCCACCGTAGCTGTACAGGGCTCTGGTTGGGGCTGGCTCGGCTTCGACAAAGAGAACAGCAAACTGCGCATCGCTGCCTGTGCCAACCAGGACCCCTTGCAAGGAACCACAGGTAAGTTGCTCATTGAGTGTGTTGTAAGTTACAACCGCTTCCTGTCTTCTTGGACTTAACGTGCCTTGATCCATACAGTAGTTGGACACTGTAATAGGTCAAGCTCTCCTAAAAATATATCTGTCTACGTTTGTCAGGACTCATCCCTCTCCTGGGTATTGATGTGTGGGAGCATGCCTACTATCTACAATACAAGAATGTCCGGCCAGACTATGTGAAAGCCATCTGGAACGCTGTCAACTGGGAGAATGTGAGTGAGCGCCTCCAGAGTGCAAAGAAGTAGAGCTCATGAGCCACAAGATGTCCACCCTGACGTCCCCCAGACATTGCCGCCACAATGTGATATCCTGAACGCACAACAATGGTCACCTTGACAGTTTTTCAATCAACACTCGTCCGCAAATGAATATGGCCGTTTCTACATTGTTCTAAATATCAGAAGCTCCAGATTTCATATCTGCCTGCTTATCGGTGTGTATGTGAAATTACGTCACACCTCATAGCAGTGTGAACAAACTAATTTCTTTGATGTATCATAATAAAATATTTAAATGAAGTCAAATTGGGTTTGCTTTTTTTTAAAGTTCTTGGGTCGATTCTACTTTAACATTTTATTTAAAGTTGTTATGTTTTAGTCCTGGCAGCACGGTGGCGCAGTCGTTAGCACTGTTACCTCACAGTAAGAAGGTCCTGGGTTCGATCCCCAACTGTGGGCCTTTCTGTGTGGAGATTGCATGTTCTGCCCGTGTTGGTGTGGGTTTCCCTCCCACAGTCCAAAAACATGCAGGTTAAGTAGTGACTCTAAAATGTCCATAGGTGTGAATGTGTGTGTGAGAGGTTGTATGTCTATGTGTTAGCCCTGCGATGGATTGGCAATCTGTCCAGGGTGTACACTGCCTCTTGCCCAAAGTCGGCTAGGATAGGCTCCAGCCCCCTGCGACCCTGCATAGGATAAGTGGTTCTGATAATGGATGGATGGATGAACAAAATCATTCAACTGTTGGTCGGGCCAATTTTGACATGCCTTTTCTAACTTCTAGAAAAGGGTCCATTTCCTGTGGGGGTTTCTTGTTGGCCGGTAATTGACAGCGGGCAACATCAATTTAAAGTAAGGTCAGATACATTTCTATTTAGGATTACGTGCTGACCAATATTGCCAATCAACCATAAATGTCAGTGACTGATATTTTTTAACATAGATTATTGAATGAATGAATTGACAAGGGAATGTTAAGGTTGGACTTTGTCAGTCTGGCCTATCATAGTTTATTTTCAATCAGCCAGATCTAAACTGTCTACCTTATAGAAGCAACAGAGAAATCCGTGACCATACCACGGCGGACTGTGTTTTGTGTTTTGGTCTGGACAGTTTTGACAGGATCTGGTGCTGACCCATTTGCTGCTCGGAAACCAAACCGGTGCCGCATTGATGACTCACTCTCTGCTGTGGGAAGGGAGCAGTTATACCAGTCTCCATTTGGATTCCACATTTTCCTCAGAGGAGAGCCGAGAGGAAGAAGAGGGGGGAAAAAAGTTAGACACCCCATTTGTCTTGCGAGAAAGGGAGCTGTGATACACGGAAGAGAGCATGGCTGATTGCTTTATCAATACAAAGTGAATGTGATGAAAATTGTGTTGATGGTTCATCAATTCCACACACACGGATGGGACCGGGGGAGACTGCGGATGATGAATGTGTTGTTGGGATGCCGTAGTACGCATCCACAAATCCCAGCCTTCTTCGCAGACCCGCCCTGTCGGTGGATTCAGCAGAAATGTAATACCGCTAACAACCACAGGATGTCACTACTGCCTAAGAGAAACCCTGCTCAAAACGAAGACAATTCCTAATGAGGTACAACTTGTTCCCGAGTGAAGCCCGTTGAAAGTACCACACAGGGACCAAGATAACTCACAGCATGCACTTAGAAAAGGAGTAGTATTTTTGATTATTTGTCCAGGACGCATAATTAGAGAAGTGTCTACCAGGATCTAGTGCACTGTAATTGCTTATCCCCACGCCAGAAGCCAGCCTACGGTGCAGATGTTCAGCGCTTTTGTTCCCATCAGCATGCGTTCAGACATGACATCCTGCGTTGGTTTCCAGCGATGGTAAATCAAATAACCTATCATTACAATTAGCCCGAGGGTTTTTCCCGTCGACATTGGTGCACCTGTGTCTTTCTTCCACCTGTCAGAGCACGGTAATTGTGTAGAAAACATGGTTTTACCAATTTTGGGATGGATGATTTGTGTTCTACCCCCAGCAAAAAGGTAAGCGCTATCTGTGTACGAGAGAGAGTAAGAGAGAATTCAATATTTCTGCAAGACTTGAGCATGGCACCATCACGAGAACCTTTTTTCCCGTGCACTCCATTTGTTATTCTGACCATCTCCGTCTGCCAAACAATATGGCAGGAGCTCTTTGTTCCACAGGGCCCCAATACTGAGCCATGTTGGAAAGCAAGCCTTGCTGAGCCCAATTTAAACGTTTTGGCAGTCAAGTCGCTTTCAGGTTCTTCATGTGATTGCACAAAGTCTGCTGTAGTGCTGGCTATCGAACCATTGAAGGACCTACACGATATATGAAACCTAGAAACCTATCCGCGGCCATTCACCAACAGCTCCTTCATAATTCATGCTTTGCTTGACATAGAACTACATCCATCCTCCTCTTCTTTCCTCTCTTCCCCTGTAATGTGGTGCTGGGTTAAGGATCCGTTCTTGATATTTAGGACCCTCACAGGGCCCCTCCAACTCTAATTGGCCCCAGTATGGAGCTAATGTTTCGGAAGAGGAGCCATGCCGTGGCGAGGCGGAAAAAGAGAGTGCTGTGTCTCTCCCAGGATTGCAGGATTCCTTCCCTTAATGAATGGTAGCGGAGGTGGTAATGAATAGGCTGAGGGTCTTAATGCACACACACACACAGACACACACACACACACACACACTCTCGCTTCTCTGGGCTGTGTAAAAGGAGCTGCTCTTCTCTGTTCTCTCCTTTTTGAGCTCTCTCTGTCTCCGCAGACCGGGGTGCTGTTTGCCACTCTGGCTCTAACCTTTCCTTCATCTCTCCCCTCAACCTCTCACAGCGTCCCTTTCTGTGATTTTTTTATCTCCGTTTCTCTCCTTTTCTTTTTTCTCAGCCTCTCTCTCTCTCTCTCTCTCTCTCTCTCTCTCTCTCTCTCTCTCTCACCATAGGCTCCCGCTCCGGCAGGCCTGCCTCCATACATCTCAGTGTAATGGGTTTATTAGAGTGCTTAATGCTCCGTGACCTGCCGTGCTCCTTTCTTTTTTTGGCCCCGTGCACTCAAGAGAGACGGTGCGGCACTTTTTAAAAGGCTATGGACCACTGGATGTAGATACAGCGTTTGCTGTGGGCTGGACAAAATGACATGCACGATTCCCTCAACAACCCCCACCCCCCCCACCCCCCCCCCCAAAAAAGATTCACTCAAATATTTAACATAGACACACACTCACACACTGACCTGGTTGGGGCAAACACATTAGTCTGGGGAGCTGTCCAAACATCTGTCCTCCTTGGCGCGGCAAGCTGAGGTCCTTAACAGTGGAGTGGTGGGCACAGACCCAATTCACAGTAAAAAGGGCAGCCACCATGTTTACCTGCACGAGCCTAGACAAAGTCAGCTTTAGCATGGCCCGGCGCTCAGCAAACAGGGCTAACTAGGCTAACTGTACATCTCTCAACTGAACGTCTGCCAACAAGACATGCGGAGAAACGGTAGGATGTTTGGGAGCAAAGCTTTCTAAACACACAGCTTTGTGGACCTCCCGCCAAGGGTTATATATTAACATTCTAGTGACAAGGCAAACAGAACCATGCTACTTAAAAGCAACGTACAGCGCTTGGCTGGAGCATTTTTGCCATCTAATATAATCAAGTCAAGCTTTTATCATAGCCATGGAATCGTGGCTCGTGGAGTGATTGGTGGGTCTTTCTAAAAGCACAAGTACCTGCGCTAACACAAGTTGCGTGTTTTTGTCAGTTCAAAGGGAACATGCAATAATGCCGTTAAAGCTGAATTGGGACTGATAAGACTGCATGCTTTTCCCCTTAAAGGTCCATGGAGGCCCTGGACAAAATTACACCTCAGGGAAAGCTAATGTATGTCTTTTTGATTTACAAAGAGCTCGGCGATGATTGACGAGACGTCCTGAACGACAGACGAATAATGGTCTTTCGAATGTCAAGTCTTTGATTGGCAGCGTAAATGACTGTTATTTGACCGGCGCTACCCTGCTGTTTTCATCCCCATGGCGTCATCTCGACGTCCATATTTGTACAAGTCCATCGAGTTCATTTAAAGTCTAAATTCGCAGGCATTCCAACTAAGACACCTGCAGTACGGTTTTTTATAACCCCCCCCCCCCCCACACACACACACCAGCAAAAAAAATCCACTAGAATAAATCTGCACCCGCTACGCAATAAATGTGAAATCATCCACATGTAGTCATCACCTTCGTTTGGATGGTGAGGCGGTTGGCTCGAGGGTTAGAACCAACGTCTGCCTGGCCCCTTACATAGGATGCATGGCGGGATTGGAAAGGCGACATCCTGCTGACTGAATGACGCTCCAGCTCATTTAGTCTGAGCCCGTACGCTGAAAGTGCAGCCCTCACCAAGCGTCATAGGTACGTGCAGTAATGACTGTATCTTTAGCTAGTAGCACCTATGGCAGTAAGCGGGGGGGATGGGTGAGGAGGTGGTTGGGGGGCGAGGGCGCATAGCCTGTTGATGTGTTGAAGTATTGCAGGGAAAGTTGAGACAGGTGAAAAGCTTCTTTTCAGAGAGTTACTACTAAAACAGTTGGTACGTGAGGCAAAAGAGAGGAGCCGATAGAAAAGGAAAGAATCACTGAGAAAGAGCAGAAAACAGGTGAAGGCGGGACAGTGGGAATATCCCAAAAAAGGAGGGAACGTAAAGGAGACTGAGGTCATCTGAAAGTGGGAGCCGAGTGGAGATAGGCTGTGAAAGATGAAGAGGGGAAATCAGCGGAGACAGGGAAAAAGCAAGGCTGGAACCGCCTTTGGAATTCGGATCATTAATTTCCCCTCTGGTCTCTGTCACCTAGCCACTCTCTCTCTGCACACATTTCCGTGCAGCAACACCCGCGCGACCAAATTCAGCGTCCCCTCTCCACCCCGCGCTCGATCAAATAAATTCAATCAATTCCATATGTGTCAAAGCGCCTGCTTGATCTCTCAAACAAAGGCAGGCGAATTTGATTTGAGCGAATTCAGGAGATGTGTGCACATGAATAATACATGCATTCTCCTTGAAGTTACCCTGACTTATCAAGTCCCAGGTTCCCCTTCTCAGAGCTCGCTGGCGACAGAGCCCCAAGCTGGGAGCTGTCACCCCCCAGTGCATGGTGGGAAGGATGTAAAAAGAAGAGAAGCCCTTATCTCTCCCCCTGCTCCCTTTAAAGCAGCTCAACACACGCACACACAGACAGCACTCTGCTTACAGCACACAGGCTTTAAGCATGTCAGCAACATGGCTGAGCGTACCTATGGAAACAGGCCTCCCAGTATGCTCCCCTCGCTGCCTAAGAAGAAGAAGAAGAAACCCATTGTGTCAGTGCAATACATCATCCCGGTGTGTGTGTGGTTGTGTAACGGATCATTGCTCCATGACGACAAAAAAGGAAGGGAGTCCACACCTAACGTTCAGGTATCTGCAGGTCAAACTGCATTCTGTTGTCTTACATACCCAGACTCTGCGCAATGACAATAAAGTTAAATTCTAATCTAACACTTAACTAATTTATAAAACAAACACATAGACAGTACAAGACAAACGATGGAGTAAGTAAGAGATGTCGGCATGAACCCAATGTGAGCATGGACTTCTATGTCGAGGAGGCGTTTAAACGAGCAAAAGCTCAAATTGAACCAAATAATGTCATTGGTGGGCGGCACCAGTAACCATGTCAGAGCAAGAGACCGACAAACAGTCACAGGCAAAGTAAAATGGCCATCAGGGCTTGTCACATCAGTGGTCACGGCCACCCCACCACCTGGCAGCCCAGAGCACTGCAGACAGCCAGCCAGCGGCCTGTCACAGTTTGTCTTTCGAGATCATGCCAAGTCTAAGGCAAGGACAAAAAGTGCTACACACACACACACACCTATGTGGAAGGGCTGCTTCCCACTTTCCTTTGAGATACTGAGAGCCATGGAAGATGAGATGGCCATGTCCCCGCCTGCTGACAATACAGACACCGGAGCGCTGCGACTAACCCTAAAATAAAGGAGAGCGGGATGGAACGAGCAAAGGAAGGGGAGAAGAAAGGTAGAGGTGACACACACACACAGAGAGACAGAGAGAGAGAGAGAGAGAGAGAGAGAGAGAGAGAGAGAGAGAGAGAGAAAGAGAGAGAGACACAGTGAGAGTGAGAGAGAGCCAGTGAGAAAAAGGAGTGTTTGAGTGTCTGCCCCTGACTGTCCTCCTCTCCCTCAGCAGAGGGCACACTTGGTCCGTGGCGACCGGCAGGCCCTGAGGATCAGCTGTGAAGTCTACTGCAGCGTAGGATAAGCATACTGTTGGCTCGTCCCACCATCCATAAGTCATACTGCTGGCACACGATGACCTCTGTGTGTCTGTGTGCGTGCGTGTTTGTGTGTGCACGTGTGTGTATGTACGTGCGTGTTTGTCCTTTGATAACTCGGTTAGCAGAGAACATCTCTGTTTGAGATACAATGCTTCTGGCTCTCTGTCTGAACGTGTGTGTGTGTGTGTGTGTGTGTGATTGCGCTTGTGTGTGTATACTCATGCTGTCCACTGCTAGTTTTTGGCTGCCTTTCAGAGTCTGGGCCTGCACATTGAACTACCGCAGCCGGAGAAGGGGGGTAGTAAGCAATGAAGCTGTTGCTGCTGATCTCGGCAAAATAGCAGACGTATTAGGGGCTGTCAGACTGAGTGCTGCTACATGATCCATACATATCCTCTTCAGTGGATATGGAGGGAACCGGGAGGGGATATATTGGCCAGGGAGAGGGATTACCAGACAAAAGAAAGAGGGGAGATGTGAAAGGAGAGAGGGGAATATTTTAAAAGACAATGGAAAAGGGGGACCTGGTTGAGTGGGTTCAAATTTCCAAAAGAGAGTCGAGGGAGAGAAAAAGTGAGAGACGGGAGAGGAGAGGGGAGAGAAAAGCTTCGAGAAGAATTGATACAAAAAGGGACAAAAATTGTTATCATAGGGTCATCCATGGATACTTTGTTTTAAATTTTTAGTGTGTTTTGATGTTCTGTTTCTTTACATTGCAAAGACACTCATACTAACGATATTTAGCCTTACATTAAATGTTTTTATTTATATGTTCAATTCAAATATGAGATATGAAAGTATGCTTGTTAAGATGAGATAGACAGTATATGCAGTACTGATTCAACAACCTAATGAGAAGTACTCTGCTATTTTATAAAAAGGCTGCCATAATGTTTAAGCATATAGGTAAATCCACTTGTTTTTTTTATACAAAGGGGCCAAGTGGAGTTGATCCATCGTAGTTTCAGTTCAGGATTTATAAATAAACGTTCAATTCAAATACATAACCCCTCAAGGCGTACAGTGTAATGATATGCAGCATTGATTACAAATCTGCTGTACTACTCACTATTGTTTTTCACACATCTACGGAACTGAATTCCACATAGTCATTTTACGAAGACAAACAATATATCCCTTTCTGACAGGACAAGGAAAAAATAAAGGGAGACAACTTTTTCATGCCTTTCTCAAGAGATGTTTAATTGTTTATGAAATTCCACTTGTTCACAAGAGAAAAAAAAAAGTTGTAAAGAAAATGGTTATTTGTAAATAATGGTAGGTTGTCAAGGTCTGATCGTTACGAGAGAGAAAAATGTATATGTGAGTGCCTATTGTAAATGTGTCTTTGGTGTGTTTACACATATGCAGTGCAAGCCCCAGAATCAATGTGGAGAAGGTATTTGCCAGTGTAAACGGCGACAGAAGAATATCTTACCCCCCCAACAAAATCTCATCTATGGAAGCTGAAGACAGATGGTAGAAAATGGAAAATACTAATGCATGTCAAAAAAAGGACTGAGGGTTAGAGAAATAGTGAAGGGTAGAGGGGGTTTGATAAGTCAGGACAAAAGTGTTTTTAGTTGTATTTTTAAATCAAGTGACTGAACAGTAAATGCTCTACATTTGTGTTACCTACTAAACATTTATTAATAAACACAAATGAACGTTTTCAGTTGATCTAAAAGATGTTACCAAGTTGACTCGTGGGTGTAGCCAAGCAGTGTGCAGAAAGCTCAAATCTCCTATAGCCAACTTTGACATTAGTTTACTGCTCTGTCAGCCACCACAACGTACATACTTCGGTAGACAGAAGAAAACAAAAGATGAAAGGAATGCTTCAGCTATTCTAACATAGGCTACCCAAAACTTGTGTGGTGCAAGGTAAGTTCTAAATTATATATTAGAGAATTTGTAATATTAACAGTGTTGCCCTGGAAATTCAAATGAGATGCTACAGCATTTTTACAAGATCCGTTAGCTAACGCTAGCTTGGTACTGATAAGGGGACCACCGTATATCACTTAGATTCACAACCAAAATGGCCAGCAATTCCATTAAATGTGTTAGGTAATGTGGTAGGTAACTGACTGACATTGCTATACATTTAGACCATTTAAAATATGTATGCTTTATGGATTTTTACCAACACAATTGAACACTAAACCAAAACAAACTCGCAAGGAAGCTAGTGTGGGTTGACTTACCACTGTCCTCGATGACCTGATAGTGAAGATACATTTCGAGGGGGCAGATCCTTTTTTACCTTTAATGAATTTTTTTGCGAATATTTCACAGAGGCCATGGTCACTTGGAACTTTTTTGTTAAAGCTAGTAGTGATTCAACTAAAGTATACAACATCTATTTCAATATATATTTGTTTGCTGGGGCATTACGGTGGCGCAGTGGTTAGGACTGAGTTGCCTCATAGTAAGAAGGGCCAGGGTTCAATCCCCACCTGGGGGCCTTTCTGTGTGGAGTTTGCATGTTCTCCCTGTGTTAGCGTGGGTTTCCTCTGGGGACTCCGGTTTCCTCCCACAGTCAAACAACATTCAGGTGCATTGGTGATTCTAAATTGTCCAAAAGTGTGTGTGTGTGTGAGTATGTCAATGCGTTAGACTTGCGATGGGCCAGCAACTTGTCCAGGGTATACCCCTCCTCTCGCTGAATGGCGGCTGGGATAGGCTCCAGCGACCTTGCATAGTATAAGCGGTATTGCTAATGGATGGATGGATGGATTTGTTTACTGATTGTTTAGTCCCTGAAAGGTGATATACAGACAGGGGTTTTACTCAAAATGAATCAAAGTTTTACTGGAAACAGCGAGGTGATTGACCTTGAGGACAGGAAGGGCTGCACTATTTTTTCCTTGTTTAAGAAAGAAAACCAATCATTGCAACAGTTTTGCATCAGCTGCCACCAGAAGCTAGTTTTTAAATGACACAATTGTGTTATTAACAGTAGAACAATAAAAATATGGAATTATCAGTGATTTATTCATGTATTCTTAACCCTGTCAATTAATTATTTGATATTTAATAAATATATATATTTTTTATTTAACTGCTTAAGTTGAGGATTCTTTTCATGTATTAACAAAACATATGCTCTTTGGAAACCAACTTCAAATTGACAAGAGATCTCTAGATTTTAACACTTCTATTTTGTGAAACTAAGTAGTACACTGGTATGACTCAAAGACTCAGATGAACAAAAGCGTTGTATTTGTTTGGATCAAAACAATTTCAAAACGGTAAACATCGCGTTTTCCTGCCACCGAGTGAATACAGCTGCCGTTAACTATGATGTAGCTGTTGATATGGTCCTGCTTAGTAACAAAGTACATTCAGCTAATACTACGTTAGTGAGCCTGGGACAGAAGAGATATATTACAATAAACTGATATCAACCTAAGTTAATTTCTTGAAATTACCCATGTCTGCAGCCACTTGCACTGCCAACTCTACAGGGATGCTTGCCACCTGGAAAGAAGAAAAGCTTTCCCCACTCTGTTCCTGCAGGCTTGATAAATGATGCTTTGCAGGAAAGACTTACCTTTTATACCTTTGTCCTCAGGTTAAACCACTTCTTGGTTTTCAGCATGATGTTCTTTACTTTTATGCCCATATAGGATCTTTCCTTTTCAGTCACAGCCAATGGCTACATCTTCCTGCTGTATCTGATTTAACGTCTTCTGGGCACACCTTTTTTCTCCTACCTTGCTGTTCTACTTTAGCTGCTAATTCACTATAGAAAAGTTTCTTTCTTTTGTAAGCCTCATCTATTGCTTTTTCCCTGGGAATGTTAGCTCTATAAAATCATAACTTTGCTGTTTGTTGGGCCAGAGTAGTAAGTCTGGTCTTAAGTTGGTTGTTGCAATCTCCGATGGGACTCTCAATTGTTGGCAGCCACCAGCAAGCAAGCTTTGTTTTGCTCTGTCCTTCTAATTGGCAGGAGACTGTTGAGCGCCTATACTCTATTGCTTCTGCCAAGTATTTTAGCACTTGATTGTGGCGCCAGGTGTATCTTCCATGAGTAAGACTTGTCTTGCACCCAGTCATTATGTGTTTGAGATTAGCCGTCCCGCCATTGCGGTGGCAAGTTGTATCCTCACCTACCCATTGGCTGAGATTGGTCAATGTTGGCAGTACGTCGTAGGTGGCTTTAAGAATGAAGCGACTTCTCGTGGATCCCAGGTAATTTTTCTCTGCTTTTCACTTTCCCAGTTCGTCCATCAACCCTGTTTGTCTTGAGACAGGTTTAGTGCTCCACACTGCTTCCGCTGTCTCACGTATCTGTTCCACTCATTTGCGTTGTCACAAAGGGGTTGCTTTGGACCATCTTGGTCTACTTGTATAGATTCCAAATCCTCCACGTCCATATTTTACTTGCCCTACTATTTTAGTAAGTTCAAGGGCTGCTTTGGCTTGCAGTACTGCCTCGTTTTGGATTCAATTTCCATCCTGTTGCTAATGTGGGTGCCGCTTTCTTTTCTATACTATCTCTCGAATCCATTTCTAATCTCACTTTGGTGCCCTTAAATTCCTCTGTAAGCCTGGTAAATGGCAGTTCCAGAGTTCCTATCCCATTCAGAGCCAGGCTCCACAGGCCCCCCTTGCCATTTCCTAGCACAAAAGCAGACTCTTCTCTTCAACCTTTCAACTTTAGAAAGTACTACATCATACACTGTCAATGGCCACGTGAGTGGTCAAGTTTGGTAAAGTCCAAACTGTAGGCACCATACCTTCCGGGCAACCTTTGACTTCTCAATGTTCTCTAGGCCTCTGTTTAATTCTATCCTTTATTCCTCCACCTGCTCCGAGTCTTTAAGGGTAACATTGCACCATTTTATGAGAATTTTGACAGGCTTTTTGATCACGGTTGGAATCAGATCCTCATCTATGAAGAACGTTTTGTGGCACAATTTTCACTTCACAACTGATATATTTTTGGATAGGGTTTGTTTTACTTTCATTTTTGCCCATTTGAGGTTATCATTACGTTTTCTTAGCAGTGCAATAAATTACTCATTATTGTTATGTGCAATCACATGATGGACGTCTGTCATCCTTGTCCTACCAAGGGTTAGTAGGAATATATCTTATTCCCAAAACAATCCCTTTAAGCTCCTTCTGCATAATGCAGTCCACTGGTTTTCTGTTTGTGCCGCTAGGCCATACACTTACTTTCACAGAACCAGATCATTCCACTGAGCGACAGAGCCCCGAGCTCCCAGGGTCCACATGAACCAGAACGATTTCCCCGGTGGTGAGTGTTTCCAGTCTCGCCGGTCCACAGGACGTTCTATGCTGTTCTATTACCCCTCAGTTCTATTCTGTTCCATTACCGCCTGGGCCTTAACATGGGGCCGTTGTTTTATTGAGGTATTACCCGCACTCATTTAGCCTTTCTCTGAGGTTGAGTGGGACCTCAGGGGCCTCATCAAGTCCGTGTCTTGACCATTCCCGTTGCCTCGCTTGGACTCCTGGGACTTCTCGGGGAAACGACACAGGGAAAGGTCTGTGAGACTGTTTAACACGTGTCGACTGGCCCACTGGTCAAGTAATTACTATTCTGGTGGAGAAAAGTCAAAGGGGACATAATGTAGTCAGGTGTAACATTGAAAGTATAGCATGTCTTCATTTGAACTCTGCCAGCTAATCGTAAAAAAATAGCTGTGGCCAGATTTTTGCTGCCATTACTTGTTAATCAGAAATATTTCCTAACAGTAATACTGTGTTGGCCTGAATACTAA
Source organism: Galaxias rostratus (assembly GCA_036024795.1). NCBI lineage: Eukaryota > Metazoa > Chordata > Actinopteri > Galaxiiformes > Galaxiidae > Galaxias > Galaxias rostratus. The sequence goes on along the minus strand of JAVQJS010091267.1, from coordinate 282 downwards.
GATAGGTTGTTTGTCCACCAATCCCTGCAATTGTCAGTCTGCCCAAAATTTTAGACACATTTCTTCGAAAGGGTAGAACAGGGTAAGTCAATTAATTTTCTCCAGTGCATTCTGTCCCATTGTCTGTTGTTTTGTTTTTGTTTATTTATTTGTTTTACCCAGCTTCTTTTCTCCTCCAGTGCAAAGGTGGCTGAGGGAGCCAGATAAAGCGAGGGAGAGTGAGACAAAAAAAAGAATAATAGGCCATTTTCTGTCATTTTGCATTTTTGGGGGGGGGGGGGG
>JAVQJS010091264.1:0-24528 GCA_036024795.1 Galaxias rostratus | reverse complement strand
GTCGTGCACCTGTGTGTTTGGTCCTGCTTTGGTGAGAGTACGCTGGCGTCGTGCTTGACTGCCGCTTCTCCCTTGCGCCCTGTGTTTGCTCGTGTTTTTGTCAGTTTCCGTGCTTTTGTGTTGGTGTGTGTCTGTGTTTGTATGTGTGTGGTGTGTGTGTTTGTGTTTGGTGTGTTTGTTTGTGTGTATGTGTGTATTTGTGGTGTGTGTGTGTTTGTGTGTGTGTGGGTTTGTGTGTGTGTGTGTGTGTGTGGCGGGGGGGGGGGTGTGTGGTCGTCTGTTATATTGTCACACTACTCATCCCCCACCCTAGCACATTCCAGCCTCTCCCTTCACAGAGAAAGGTCTGGGATTATTGTATCTTTATAATTCAGGTAAAGTGTGATGAGGTGGTGTTTTGTTGTCTGTGTGATGCCGGCCATTCCTTCAAAAAGCAGGCGTTGCTTGTTTAATAAAACGGGTCTGAGAACTTGTATTTTATATCCTGATTATAAAGAAGACTTGAGACCTGCCGGTCAGAAAACTGATTGGTGCTGAGGGGGTCTTTGGAAATGTCCGCGAATGTGTCTGTGTGTGTCCCGGTGTGTGTGTGTCAGTGTGTGTCTGTGCATGTTTGTACCCGTGCGTGTGCCCGTGTGTATCAGTGTGTCAGTGTGTGTGTGTATCAGTGTGTGTGTGTGTGTGTCAGTGTGTGTGTTTGTGCGTGTCCGTGCGTGTTTGTCCCCGTGGGTGTGTGTGTGTGTGACAGTGCGTGTGTGTATGTGTCTGTGCATGTTTGTCCCCGTGGGTGTGTCTGTCCGTGCGCGTGTCCGTGTGTGACAGTGTGTGTGTGTACGTAAGGAATGGGGTAGAAACAGGAAATCACAATCAGAATAATGAATTTCTTTGCGCAAACAAAAGACTACACATTAGTGTGGGCAGAATAACATGCAAGTGGTGAACTGCAGTTTGGACTTCGTGGTGTAATCAAAGTCTTTCTAGGTGATTCTGATTGGAGAGACGAGTCTAAAATTACACATCTGTTGTCTGGGGACCAGATAGTCTCCAGCCAAAATAATAAAATTAGGGGTGAAAAGGATGATTTCCTGGGATTTGAGCAGAAGTGTGTGCAGAGGTAGGGGGGTGGATGATAGAGAATGGGTTATTTAAATCTGAATCAAGGGAAGAGGAATGAAGGGAAGGAGGGTAAGGAAGAAGAAAAAAACAAACTCAATTTGAAAAACAACTGGGAAGAGCTCCAAACCTCCCTCTTGCCATTTGCTTATCGGTGTTTGCAAGCGACACGCAAAAATGCAACGAATGACGACGTTACAAAGAGGTAGACGCAGCCACAAGACGGCCCTTTTCTCTGAACCCCCCCCCCCCCCATTTCGGTGAACAGGAAAACCTCCCGTTGGACTTATTGGGAACGATAAAAGGCACAACAAAAGATCCAATTTGAGGAGTTTGTAGAGATGATTATCCCGTCTCCGTGTGACTCGCTGCCAGTGTTACCCTGATGACAACACCGTCTTCGCCACGTCTCAATACTTTGAGTTCCCAGAGGTGTGTGTGTGTGTGTGTGTGTGTGTGTGTGTGTGTGTGATTGTGTGTGTGTGTGTGTGTGTGTGTGTGTATGTGTTGGCACGGAGCTTCTGCCACAGTGGCAGAACGGATTCATTAGGAAGTGCGTGGCTGACGGTTGGATACGATTGCTCCGGGTAGTCTGATTGGGATAGTCATCTTCCCCACTGCTTGGCAACACATTCGTCTTGCATTCAGATCGTCTTCCGAGGCTGCCAAGGCCTTTTTGAGTCAACGTCTGACGAGCTTGTTTCCAATAAAGTGCTAAGTGAGTATGTAGAACGAGACAAAAGTAATTAAACACAACAACTGCATTGAAATGATAATGGCGGTGGAATATTTCTTATGATGGGATTTTCAAAGCCCAGTATGTTGCAAACGTTCAATGTGATTCATTTTTACTGTGTGTGTGCAGCAAGGAACAGTTGTGCAAATGTTGAAAAAAGGTTTTAACACATTTTCCGAGCCAGCGTTTTGTTTCAGAAAATGTTTGAGTGTGTCTGTCATACACACACACACACACACACACACACACACACACACACACAAGGAGCACGTGTCGTAAACAAAGCAGGGTCACGTTGAAGGCCCTCGTCACACACAAAGAGTGATCGGGAGCAGGTCCCAGGGCTTCCAGTCAGCCTGGTGCTCGTCCACGACCGTCTTACAACCGGCCCCAACAATAACAGCAGCTGGAGCCCAGCACGACGCACGGCGCAGTCCTGTTACCTAACCCGGAGAGTCCCTGTCAAACAAACAAGGGGCCAAACCCAAACAGGGGCCGGGATCGGAGTCCTGGCTCCGCCGTCCCCCACGGCTCCGAGGGAAGAAGGCAAACATTTGACCGGGGATAACTCAGACTTGGGTTTATGTGGACAAGTCACTGCATCGTTTCCCTCTGCTTTTTTATTCGAAGCGTCAGCTAATATGGGCGGATTGTCCAAACCGGTGCAGCTACAGTGTTTTCGTGGCTACATTCCGCCGTATATTTTTCTCCAGACTGGAAACAGAGGAGTTTGTCTCATTTGTTTATGGTAGGAGGGGCGGTCCACAATAAGCCTGTGTCAGCCCTTTGGAGAAAAGAAACAATACCGCCTTTTAGAAACAGTTTTATTGAATGGGAATTTAACATAAGTCACTCACAATAGGCCAACACTCCAGCCAAAGTGTGTTTTCCGTGAAGATCGAAGGACAAATGTCCACAACCGATTCAGGGGCATCGGAGCCCATTTCAAAATAAGAAACGCAGGAGATCTCTCCGATGATATTAGTTAGTATTCTATTATTTCCCACAGTCCTACCGATAATCTAAACACCAGACGACCTAAACTTGAGCGATGAGCAGCGACCCCTATCTATACCACCACGTCACTCCCACTTTGCCTCTGGGAACACCCCCCTGTGGGCAGGCCCCTCCCCCCCTTCCCCCCCTCCCCGCCAGCCTACAGTTTGAGACTGAGGAATGCTAGCAATGCAGCCAGCCTGGTAAAAAGTCATTAGTTTATCCCCCGTTTGCCAGTGGTCGGTCCCCAGCCCCACAGACACACACACACACACGCACACGCACACGCACACGCACACACACACACACACACGCACGCACGCACGCACACACACACACACACAGCCAGGGCAGCACGTTGCACCCACCCTGCAGGTCCGTACCATCCAGGATTGTGGGCTGCTGACAATGACGTGTGACTGCAAAGTGGTATTTAATCATACTAACAGCACGGTCCGTGGGAGAGAGCCAGGGATCACAGACGTTGGGTCACCCTCTATTTGAGTGTGAGTGATTATGCACACTTGGGCGAACGCTAGTGTCGGACGCCACATATGCAATACGACACCATGTCCACAAATGACTCCCACACAGAAAATCCCCTACAAACGATAACATGGTCCTTATCAGCTATTGTGTATTCAGTTGGCCACTGACACTCACAGCAGTGCTGGGTAGGAGGAACGTCCCAGAAAATACCCAGTTGACAGTCGAACAATATAACCAACTGAGGACAGATGTATATTTTAGGGGGTTTTCTTCTCTTAAGGGGTCCTTAGCAAAAACAACACCGTTAAACACCTAATGTAAGAGCAAAGAAGGTGCAACAGCTGTAACTGCGTGAATAGATAGACAACCTAGTGGTCCCTGGCCCCTAACAGGACCTCCACAGGGACACTTTGGGAACCCCTGCTCCGTGAACACTACCCTCCGGTAGGCCGACCTTGCTCCGTGAACACTACCGTCCGGTATGGCGACCTTGTGCCTGTCTTTCCACGTGACAACCTCTTTCTGCGTAGCCATTAGGACTACATCCATTCTACGTTAATACATTTTGATCTGTAAACAAATAAAAAAGGATGAGATACACATTCGAGGACCATTGTAATCGAATCCCCTTTTCAGGATCGCTTACACAGTGTGATCCCAGTGCAGACGGCTGTGACGAGACTGTGTTTGCGCAGCAAGCCGACGTGCGAACCCGAAAGAAGGGATGGACAGGTCAGATAAGACCGACTGTCAAAGCAGATTAACCTGAAGGGGAGGTCTCTGGCTCTCCGACCCCATACAGCTTGTCAATCAGCTAGAGACACACACACACGCCCCCGCACACGCATGTACCCGCACACGCATACACACAAACACACACACACACACACACACACACACACACACACACACACACATATATATATATATACACACACACGCAAGATAAGCATATGGAGCTTCTATGTAGTGGAATAACAGATAGCTTAAACTATGCATACACCCTCAAATGAACACGTGAGTAGAGTGGAGGTTGCGTAGAGTCTGGGGCCCTGTGACGACGCGGTGCTATTTATTACATAGGAGAAAAAATGTCACGACGCAACGTGGCCACTCTCTTTCAAAGTAAAACTAAAAAGCACAAATTCTAAGAGAAAGTGGTAAAAAACGACCAAAAAAGAAAGACAGCCTGAGGATACTGTGTCTTGGAGCCTAACCCCCCAATTTAAACCTTCAAGGCAACCGGTCCCCTCCCACAATTATAATACAAAACCTCGTCAGCTTTGAGGGAAGTGGGAGGGCAGCATGACTTTTATGGACAAAATCAAGGGGCCCTGCGAAAATAAACGCACCTCACTTAAACCATAAATAACCTTCCAAAGTTAAACGAGCCTGTCATTAGGCTTTTCTTTGAGCGTTACATCTCCGTCAGCAAACATGTTAGTCTCCCGTCTGGGAACCCTAAAACTGCTTTTGCGTGGCGGCGTAATCCCACGTGCTTAATCTGCGGGATCAGTGCGCGTGCCGCCGAGCATGCATGGTGGCGACGGAGCGTTTAGCCTGGAACAGCTTCCACTCAACACGGGTTCTGTCCATTCGGAGTGGACGAGCGGTCGGTGTGTGTTCAGTGGGACTGGCACAACATCAGCCACCTGCGGGCCTTTATGGTGGAGGTCCGATTCACTTCCTGTGGTGGGGAGAAAGCGTGCCCGTGGGAGGGCCGAGCCACGGTGGAGCCACTCGCCCGGCTGTTAGACAGAACCAGCTCGGGGCCAATGGCACCGTGACGTCTGCAAAGGTGGAAGCAGGAAGAAGCTGACACGTAAAACAAATCCAAAAAATGAAAAGGGCAGAATGTTTGGCAATCAAAAAAAAAACGTTGTTCCCTAAATGACACGGTTGGGAATAAACGATGAACGAGGTGATGAATCCCAGTTCAAACATTTCCCCCCCGACAGACATCTTCTGATCTTTTCATTTTCGAGCGTATTGAATATTTCAAACTACTGTGACATAATAATAATAAGAATACATTATATTTATAAAGTGCTTTTCAAAACACTCAAAGACGCTGAAATGAATACATGAATAGAGATTGTATCACCTGTTCAATTGCTTAACAGGGGAGCCTTTTTGGATCAGATTGTGAATAGACAACACGTTTTTCCGTCCGCTGAGGAATGTTGTATGGTAGTTGTGATATACTGAAACATAACGTCCTGCACTAATACATTTGACTCTACGCTTTCAACATAGCCAAGCCTTCCTCAGAGAGGGAAGCCACAGTACGAAGAAATGTTCAATGACTAGTGGAGGAACGTTAGCTTTCAGCACATAAACACCCAACCACTCCGAAAAGACCCAGGTGAGACAGTGCCGGTATCAGATACGAAGAGCAGGAAGTAGTCCAACCCGGTGCCCCACACCCCATCAAAACGAGCCTTACCCTGAGCTGCAAGCCTTACGATCTAACATCAGTCAACGTCACATTGCTTTTCACATTACACGCAAACGTTCCTCTGTTATGTGGGGAAAATCTTATCGGTTGGTAATTTGCCCGTAGCATGACGGGTTCAGTCGATAAGGAAGTGGCGAGCGTAAAACAAGTCTCGTTTCTCTCCTCTGCACTTGTCAACAGGACCACTTCCCCCCCCCGCCCTCCCGTTCCTTCTCCCTCTCTCCCACTACTTTGTTATGGTAACCTCCCCTGTATTCCAAAACAGAGCTGCTCTATCGGGCAGAACACTCGGACTGGGCGGTGCCTCCAGCAGACAACTCCGCTCAGGGCACTGGTAACCCTTCATCCCAGGCCGGCTTCGGGAAAAACAGCGCCGCTCCAAGAACTCTCGAGCCCACGGTTTTCCCACAAACAAAGATGGCACACAGGAAGAAGACGCAATGGGAAGAAGACGGGAGAGGAACCAGCCGCTCGGCTGTGAGGGCAGCATTCTGTAGTGACTTTGCCAAAGTAAACATACCTACTTGCTGTGCATCTCGCTCTGCTGACGCACGCACACACGCACACACGCACACAGACACACACGCACACGTATACACACATACCAAGCTTAGGTTTGCCCTTTTTTGAGCAATTGACACAGCTCAACGAGTTAGCTTATAATGGCTAGCTTTGGATAAACTGGTCATCAATAAGCACACACGTTATACTCTCAAATCATTCAATTGCAGGGTACCATAGGTGACTGCAAACTTGATAGTGGCAGGAGGATCAATCACAACAAACAAATTCTTTGCACACCTTTTTGAATATTACACAGGGTATGTATTTATTATATCTGTTTTCACGCAGGCATCAAACTCATGTTGAGTTAAATGTGCAATGAGCGCATTGAGACGCATGAGAAGTGCCTATAAACGTAGTGGGGACAAGGCGCTGCACCTTTGTGGTTCACAATGTATGCTGACTTCTACGTTGAATGAAAGTGAACTTCTGCTTCATGTTTAAGTTTCGCCGTGCTGGTAAACTGAATCAGAGTGTGATGTTAAGAAAGACATAGATACACTAAAACACACAATGTGGCCCCTTTAAAACGACCCATGGAGGTATGTGTCCATATGCTGCTTCCATAAAATCTGTACACACAACTGGAATCCTGGGATCAGTCACAGGAAATCAATGCACTATTGTGCCCCAGAGCCGACAAATTCCACAACAGAGATTAGAGTGGTGGAAAGGGGCTCGCTTGGTGGTGGGAAACACAGCTAATTACGACGCGCCAAACTCATAGTTCACGCTAAAGCCTCTTCCTGCACGCGAGCAGGAAATAGTTCAGATCGGCAGCCACTCGGTAACCACACCTCTGCATTCCTCCTGGATTTCACATTCTGACGTGACACTCGGTTCGGTTGGAGTGGCGAAGCCGAGGGGATTGTAAAGAATCCCTGTCAAGCGGTGAGCCGTCACTAAGAGATTTATAGCCAAGTGTCCGAGCAGGGAGTCCACCGTTTCTTTTTTTAATCACTTTCCCCAAAATCCCTTCGCCGTGGAACAAAAGAGGCCCCCGTTTAGCCGTGAGATCATGGGAGGCTGGCTTCCCTTGCCGCCGCGCTTGGAGACGTGGAAAAGCTCGGTTGGTCCGGGCGTCTGCCAGAGCTGAACCTCCCAAAGCACGTCGACACAAAGGTCTAAATGATGCGGACCCCTCCCGTACTCCGCGGAGGCCCTGCTGCATCTCCGTCTCGGACCAGAGGAGCCTTGAGTGACAAATCTGGTTTAGATTAAAACCACAAGAGTGCGAAGGAACCCTGCCCTACCGCCGAGCAGACATAGTTTATAGCCGACCCAGTGGGCGTGTGCTCCTCTTACGTTTCCTCTAAGTTCTCTCCCCACAACCCCATGCATCAGCGCTCTCATCTTTGTCACGTGGAGGGCGGGGTGGAGGGGGGAGTTCAACTGTTTCCAGTCTAGTTCAGTTGCCTCCGTCCAGGGCCATTCCGTGGGCAACGTGGAAGGCTGGATATGGGAGTTGTCCTCTGCCAAACGGGAGGGAAAGAGCTGACCTCGTCTCCCGGTCTCTTTAACTCCTGCCTAGTCTCATTTAGATCATTTAGAGTAGGTGGAATAATAATAATAATAATAATAATAATACATTGAATTTATAAGGCGCCTTTCAAGGCACTCAAGGTCGCCGGAATGGAAGCAGAGGGAGCACATCTCGTAGATGATTGGCCTTTGACCTCCGGCTGAGGGCTGAGGAGCAGATGAAGATTCTGTCTTCTGGGACGAGCAGATCCAGGTCGCAGCCGCTACAAGGCAGAGCAGTGGACAGGGCAGACGAACAGAACACATATCTTGCCTGTATTATAATGCACGTTGCGCAAGAGCTATGCTATTATGTCCTCAGGGTTGATAAGGGTGTCTAAATTTGACTTAGCTTTTGTGAAATAGTGTATGGGTGTGTGCACGTGAGAGAGAGAGAGAGAGAGAGAGAGAGAGAGAGAGAGAGCGCGCCAGAGAGCCAGAGAGAGGGAGAGAGAGAGAGACATTTGAGTCAGACGTAAAACTCGTCAAACTGACGTTTCAGTCACTCCATCCTTGGAGGAAAAAGTCTTGAAAGTCAAATGGGTTTTCTAGAAAGCCTACATGAATTATTGACCCAGGCAGAGAGCTCAGCTGTTCAGCTGCATCTCCCTGTGGGGTTTGCCATTGGAGATGACCATTTACCATGACGCACTGTATTACACACTGCCAGCACCCTGGCTCCTTAGCCACCACTAATCCTTTACATAAAGCCGAGGCAGTATGGCTGTGCTGTCTGCTGGCAGTGCGATAATATAAGGGGTAATTTAGCATAAGCCTTCTAGATGGACCGATGGATGGAGAGATAGAGAGAGAGAGACAGAAGAAAAGAGAGAGAGGCTATAAAGACAGAGAGAAAGAGATGGGGGCTAGGGTCTCTGTAACATCACTGATCTGAACTCTCTGATCTGTTTGGTCTGGTGTGGACCGACAGCAATCCATCAGCCGCGGAGCTTCAAGCAAGAGACATCTGTCAGACCGACCAGGAGTCAAGGCTGATTTACTACAGGACAGCATGAACAGGTACACACTAGGGGAGACAGAGAGCCAGAGGTGCCAGGTGCGAGTTTCGATATCATACAGTGCGTAGGATCCGCCACAACTACGCTCTGCGGTTACCGCGGCAACGACACCAATCACGTCTTCGTTGCCCCCCCCTCCCCCGGACACAACAGCATCTTAACTGCATTAGAAATGTGACGCGTCTATTAATAAAGTTCTCAACGCATATCAGGCCGACGTCAGGACGGAGTCCCTCGGGTCCGTTTTAATAATCTTATAAGATTAGAGCCCCGCCGAGGGAACACAAAGGGCACCTTTCCTCCGTGAGAGCAGACTCCAAAGGCCAGAGACAATTCACCAGAGGGCCCGTTTAATGAAATTACACGGCAGACAATGTTCCCTCTGTCTGCGAGCCGAGATGGCCTGATCCTTCGCAGGGCCACCTGAGCAAACCCCCATCCGACAGCCTCAACCAGGCCCGGATGAAACACGCAAGATGCGGCCGCCTAGAGAGTGTGGAGGAGACGACTTAAGAGGAACGAAGTAACGGATACCGTCAGAGAGAGAGTAAAACCGGTCTTGGTTTCAACCACAGACGGCCTAGACGATTCCACCGGAAAATCTTGGGAGAGAAGACGGGCATCGTGACATCACGACAGCGGGGATGAATGGACAAGTAAAGGCTCCCGTCATGGAATTGGCCTGAGGTGAGAGACAACACGAATCGAACTGCGCCTGGCCAATAAGGCTTGAGGAAAAGGCATGGAGAGAGTAACAACATGGAGGAAAAGGGACAACTAACTGGCAATGGAGTGAGTGGGTGAGAATGACGCTTTGTTGACGTCCACTGGGTCATTTTGATTGGAAAGAAGAAACGCTCCGCCGCTCCTTCTCACAAACACATAATGGGCCTTCTGATCCCTCCATCAAAAGCATGCCAGGATGGGCGGGCATTGCACGACGCCTAATCAAATCACGTGGCTGCTTCCTGTCTCTCTCATGGCAACATCCACAACATACGTGCTTGGCTGCACGCTGGCGACCATCTACACAGGTGTGAGTGCTTCTATAGTGAGGCTGGCTTGGCCTTTCATTGCCCCAGCGCTTCATAGCAACACAGGGCCGTGCAGAAGGCGGCAGGGAGCACTGCTGTCGCGGTGACATCACTCCGGCGTAATGACACTTCCGTTCTGGTAAGTCTACGGTTCCCCAGGTGATCAGCCTTACAGGGCAGGGGATTCATGCTGACGCCCATGACGTCCAATGACAGCCGCTTATTGACGGCGAGTCCACGATTGGCTTCGGGTGCAATTGAGCAGCATTTGACACATGAAGCGATTATTTCCAGTTAACACATTGCGATCACGTGTGCTTTCCTTGAACGAGCCTCACATTTATGCATGGTGTAGATTATGCATCTAGAGCTAAATGAAAGTCTTAGGGTTTTTCCTGCTCTAATAACCATGCCAGACAGTGATCTAATTTTGTGTCGCACTTAGAATCGCGGCTACCGGGACAATAAAAATCAAAGCTAATGCTTTGTCATTACGGCGCTAATGTCATGGCACACACAATGTGAGAGGGCTAATTCTGAGGGTTGGGAAACAGAGGGGCATCTGAGCTCTGGGCCCTGGCCGCTTGCATCGTCACGTAGTCCTCTGCTTCTCCACTCCCGACAATAAACAATGCTGCTCAGAGAGGCGGCGCACAAACTGTGGTGCGATCGTTTAGACTGAAGAGGGGAGCAGTCCACTCCAAAGCCAATATTTAGAATGTGCACAGCCAACCACTGTGTCACCCTCTTTATACAACATCAAATCTATTGAGTTTAGACATCACTTGTCCTTTTGGTGGTAATTCGGTTGGATTACGATCTTTCAACGGGAGGAAGACAATACGTTGAGTTTTCAATGCAGACTGTAACACAATCATCGTCGACAGGGTGGTGGGGTGGGGGTGGTCCCCACGTCACAATCTCTCCTTTATATCCCTGAAAGGGATCCTTCTGTTGCTCCAGGGGTATTTACATGTTTCATGGAGGGATTGATAACAAGCTGGGTGGACGGTGGTCTCGTGCCGAGCCACATTCACCGGCCACCGTGGGACCACTTCATCCCAACAAGAGACCATTACTTCACTTTTCAACAGCTAGGACCTAAGTGTTGGTCAGCCAATGGCTGGAGAGAGGTTAATTCGGTCGACGAATAGGAAGCACGTTTGACACTCCATTGAGTCGTGTTGATTTTTTTTTAAACTTTGGGATCTATTTTTTTTTTTCTCGTGTACCACAGGCTTGGCGGCGCTCCAACAGAGAGAATGAATAAATAATAAAAGAAAGGTGTGGCTGTGCTCGTGTTGGTGTTAGTGTGTTTCTGGGATCCTGACTTGGGATTCCATTTCCCTGACAGAGAGCTTGGCTGGTGTCCGTTTCAGTTACCTAGCAACTCCTTCCAAAAAAAAAAAAAACAAAGTTGGCAACTCACAACTAAGCACCACACCAAACATACAAAGGGCCTCTGCAAAATTAATTTTGTGGTATCACTGCCACTTAGTGCCCAACTGCTTGAAGCTGAATGGTCAAATCCTAATCATAGGGATGCTACTTGATCCAGATGGGATGCAAATAATGAAATTGAAGCCTGGCAAAGTCCATGTTAAGAGGTATCAGAGGAAAATGGATAGTGTCAATGACGCTGAATGTCAACGCGCTTATGATGCACTGATTCTTAGCTGCTTCAGCAGGTAGACCCTTGAGGAGTCTTAGCTGTCGTTTCAATATTGCTTACACAAACATACATAGAGGGACTTGTGTAATAACATATTTGCTGATGAGTGTAGTATTGATTTATGACATTCTTCTATCCCTTAAATCAATAACCATCATAAATACCTAATGACAGGGGGTACCAATATCTGAATTGGCTTCAAAGTGAATACTTGTGTTGTGGTGTCATTGAAAGAACGTCCACATGTCCAGCACGGTTTAACAGAATCACAGGTCATTGGAGCACGTTTGCAAATATTTGGAGAACATTCTGGTGGACAAACAATATATGAGATTAAAATACTACCTCCAAGAGGCAGGCTTTATTTAAAATACTGCACCGCCTAAACCCTTGTCAGTAACCTACTTTTTAATCCAACACATGAAGCGGTGTTGACATCGATGTTACAATGTGAACGAAACGCTGCCCACAAGAAGAGAGTTCAAAAAGACTGCATATTACCACAATGACAGACCAAGGATTTCGTGAACCACACTCAGAAATAAAATAAATACCGAAAAAATTACTCACAACAAGTACGGATGTCCTGACCACCTCTGAAACACTTTGCCTTAGTTCAGCCGCAGTGCCAGGCTTACTCAGACCCCGAGTAAATTTCCTGGTCTCTGGAAGAGCTGGAGTGGACATTGCTGATCACTACCTTTCATTAATGTCTTTTCAATTGATATACTGTGGTAAAGAAGTAATAAGTTAATTCATCAGCCGGTTTAGTCGTCTCTCCGATCCCACTAGTGCGCACCATGCGTTTGGAGCACGAGCATGTCGTATGGTAATTCAGTCTGACTTCTTGATCTCAAAGTTGCTCTTTCATTCATGAAGTTACATTTCATTGTTCTGCAGTTGATTGTTTCCCCTCGGCTCTATTGCAGTTATAGCAAACCATTCCTCTGTATTGTTACCGTCTCCTAATCGCGATCCCGCGTCGCGTTCCCTGTTCTACGACAGCCAAAAGGCGTAATCTGCGTGTCTCTCCATACTGCACTCCCCACCTCTCTGGTTTAAAGGCCAGCCCACTCTGGATGTTCCGCTAGTTGTCGTTGAGTTATTTGTATTATTTGCATTAACTTTAAATCTCACTTTGTTAAATTACTCTGACATTTAAAAAATTCGTCTTCATAGTCATATAGGGAATGTACACGAAAAAACGTAATATCTCTACATTTTGACAATACGACTATGAATGGCAAGAAAATTGCCTTTTTGATCAAGGACATCAAGAAATGGTCCCATAGTGTACCCAAATGATCTCTGATATAGAGACACCACATAATCATGCACTAAATAACTGCCTTTTGCCTCAAGCTTGTATTATAATGGACTGCATTTCCTGGAGTCATGATGCCACCTGTAGGTCATACTGATAAGACGATGTAATAATAAGACAAATAATACGACTTGTATAAGTTCAAACGAGGTTTTATTGCTTTCATTTCCAAATAACTCTCTGTTGTCTGAGGGAAAACGGCAGTTCTGAGAGAACTGTGGTTTTTCTTCCCAAGAACCACACTGCAAAAACCCTGTCATATGCATATATCCATTTCATTTTTGACTCATCAAGGTCTCTTTACATTATGGAGGCAGCCTTTTCCAACAAGGCCATGGAAATGAAAGATTATATTTAGTTAAACAGTCTTTAAAGCTTTCCATAAGTTTCCTTCATAATACATAGATTATGAGCATGTCGCACATTTTCTTTTACAGTTCAGGACTAAAGTCACCCTCAGACTTCAGGAAATCCTCAAGACACAGCCATACAACAAAGATCAGCATGTAACAGAAATATTCACTTTATATGAAATGGCATTATAGGTGATATTAGCTACCCTGATCACATTGAGATCAATTCTAACGGTGTGTCAATAATACAAAATAGTATGATATCTTCATTTTACATCATTTAGTTTAACCAAGATGTATAACATTGTCTAGAGCAAAATGTGAAGGAAGCGTCTTAAAAGTTTTATTCGTAAGGTGTCCTGCTTCACATCAATAGTTAATCTCATATCGTGAGACCATTAATCTCAATCACCATTGTAATAAAATAGAAAGTCCTGGACATTGGTTAAAAACCGGTTTGGCACTAACACGTTTGGATTGAAAAGCAGCCGTTTTCCATAAAATGAAGTAGACTATAATCACGTGAAAACGCAGTGTTGAAACATCTAAGAATAAAACGTACTGAATATCTAAATCTACTAGTTTTTCCGTCATGGAAACGAAAGAAATGGACTAAAACAAATAATCGAAAGGATAGCAAGTGGTTCAGACCTTTAGAAAAAACTGTATAAAATGGCATCCTACAAAAGAGGTTATAGAGCAGAGTAAAAATGCAGAAAAACGCAGTCTCTGATGCCGTCTCAACCAGCGGACATGTCACCATTAAAGCATTAAAAAGCACCAAGGTTGTGCACGGACACCGCTCGATGTACAAATGTCCCAGATATGTGTAGAATAGAAAAACAAAATGGAGAGTTCAGGTGAAGAGAAGTGAATGGCGGTGGGGAGGCCAAGCCCCAGCTGATGTTGCGATTAGACCAGAGACCACAGGGAGGGAGGGGCTTGGAGGCGTTGGAAACAAGACGTGAGAGATCCCTGGGAGAGTGGGGGTGGGGGGGGGTCAGTAAGGGTGGGGCTCCTTCCGGCTCAGGATACGAGTACGACTGGAGGAGACCGTGGCACTGCGAATAACCTCCATCCACCTGCAAGGACGAGAGAGAGATGACTTGTGATATTTGATGCTTTTACATAAAATTATGCTGTTTAGACGAAGACAAAATACCCTTCTCTTGCTTTTAGAATGACATTTGTTTGAGAGAGAAAGAGAGCGAGAGAGAGAGAGAGAGAGAGAGAGAGAGACGTTTCATTCACTTAAGCCGAGCACAAACACAACGCCGTATGTGGTTAACGCTACCTCTCGAAAGTATACTCGCTCTCAGACCGAAAGTAGTAAACATGGGATTTGAAATGCAGCTTGAAGACGTAATCCTTGTGGATGTTCTCCGACTCGGAGGGGATGGTGACGGAGTAGCCCAACAGAGGAAGGCTGGCCAGAGGGTATTCGTCCTGTGGGAAGAGGGAGAAACACACACTTGTGGGACTGTCATGCCATCAGCGCATGTTTGTTTGTTCACTTTCTGCTGAACATGTCAAAACGGTCTCCATTCTCTAAGGACAAGAAAACTAACAAGCATCATTTTTTTGTGTGTTATAATGCAATCTATGCCAGTAAACAGTGTGTGCATCCTTTTCTAATGTGAACCTTGTGCGTAGCCACCTTGAGGCCAATGGTATTATTTATATGTATTTGTATACAGTGCATTTATCTTTCCTTCAATTTGGAAGAAGTGAACGAACTAACTCAAGGGAAGCAGGCTTTGGAATCCGAGGAAGCTTGTGGTACAACGCAACAACGGCACGAGGAATGCCTTCTGAACCACTGGGACGGATCTGACATTCCACAGGAACGAACGTGGCGTTCCTAAGTGCAGAGGAGGGTAAAAACCCTTCCACTTTTGGGAAGCTGGCGGGGAAGGGCACAGGACGCAGTGCTATTCCTCACCTGGTGGGTCTTGTAGAAGAACAGGCTGAAGTTGGTGAAGACCACCCACAGCTTCTGCCAGCCGTTGCTGTTCTTGAACTTCCTCAGCAGGTTACCGGACAGCTGGTTCTGCAGGGACAACATTATGGCTGCCATTAGCCCCGTAATCCAATAGCGCTCTGGGCTAGCAAGCCTGATCGCTAGTGGTAGACAGATTACTGACAGGGAAAATCATGCAGAGGAAATGAGGTTCTAAATCCGATCTATAACCGAATGCATTGTGTTTACTACTGTTCTGTGACGTCGGCTTTAAAAATAAATCTACCATGCAGAGGCTTGAGGAGGCTGTGTACAGTACACAGGGAATACATCCGTCTGCAATCGGACCGTGTCCATTCCGGAGAATTTAAAAAAACAGACCAACCTCCCTGGATATGCTCAAACAACTGCCCTCGACGGGGTGCACTTGTATGACAAAATGCACAGACTGTAAACAACCTCCGCCATCTTGCATGCTCAAACGTCAAGGTCACATCACTTCATGTAGATCTAACCTCACTGTAATGTTTGCACCTAAAGGTGAATGGGACGAGGCAAAGGGCCCCGCGTGACTGCCTGGCTGGCTGGCTGGCTCTTTTACCTCGAGACTCCTGCAGGAATCACTAAAGGAGAGGCTCTGGACTCGGTACCAGCAGATAAGAGACAGAGGCACGGGCCCCTGGCCCTGGCCACAGGCGGGCCCCAACGAGGGGGCCTCACTCTCACTGTGTGAACTAGGGTCCTCTACCACGCGCAGGACACAGACGGAAGAAGAGACAGACCCCAAAAAAGAAAAGAAAGAAAGAGAGAGAGAGAGAGAGAGACAGACAGAAAGGGAGGGAAGGACAGAAACACAGAGGCTGAGTAGGTGATCTACACGTGCATGCAGTGGCGAGGCCTGAAACACAAGGTGGCGACAGTGTGTTCAGACAAGGCTGTGAAGAGGACGTTACAGCAGGAGAGTTAGAGACGCTGCACTTCCTGGGTTGTGGGGAGGCTACACATCCCAAAGAAGAGACAGTCCGTTAGTATGTGATGGGCACGGCTCAGGCACATCCACATACTGTAAATACACAGAGAGGGAGAAATAGAGAGAGAGAAAGTGAGAAAAAGATCAAAGGGAGGGGAAAAAAAGAGTACTAGACAGGAAAAGCACACAATCTGAGATTAGATAAAGACACGGAGAACAGTGTGGGGGCAGGACGCGAACGGCGTCCTCTCCTGCTTCGGCCTCTCCCCCGGGACGCCGTTAAGACGCGCGGCGTGACTACGATACGACCGCGGGACTGTGTCGTGTCCTGCTGCCGCTCGGCTCACCGTTTAGACCGACGGGGGGAGGACGGGGACTCTAAGACACCCGCTCCCGCTCTGGGGGGACAGCGGCACGGCTCACGGAGAGGGGAGGCTGACCACGGCAGGACACCGTTCTCGGGGGAGAAGAGACAGCACACCCGGAGAGAAGAGACACAGATACGGGGGACAGACGCGGGCCGGGGCCCGGGCCCGTGGTGGCTGGTACCTCCACGGCTATGCTAAAGTCCACCATGGACACGCTGGTGTTCCTGTGCCAGCACACGTGCACCGTGGTGTTACCACGGTGAGGGGCGGGCCTCTCCAGGGAGGTGCGCGACGCCGTCAGGTCGTCCTCTGACTCCGCCTCCAGCGAGGCGTCCTCGGGGCATTCTGGGAAAGTCGGGAGGTGGTTAACGCTGGGGAAAAGCTGAGTAGCATGTGGGAGCAGGGGGGGGGCACCACACCTTGAATGCTTCAAACACACACACACACACACACACACACACACACACACACACACACACACACACACACACACACACACACACACACAATCTACTCACACGCAACTCCAGGACGTTTGTCCTTTCATGAGATCAGATATGCAAAAGTGACTCAGATGAGATACAATCTAATTCAAATGTTTTTCCATAAACAGTGGCACTCATGTTGCGGGTACTCTTCCTCATTCAACTGTACGGTCTGGAGGCGGGTCCGCTACGGAGGAAGACTGCGGTAACTTACTGCTGTCAGTCGGGCCGCTGGCTTTCAGGTCAGAGATCGGCCCGTTGCTGGTGTCCGCCAAGTCTATCGCCATCTTGATGTCCTCCATCCATTTTTCCATCTCGGACACTGAACTGGAGACGAACACAGCACAAACACATTCTGAAGCACCGACTTGAACACTGCAGTGTTTCAGTATTTCTACAGCCTGACACGACACATATGTGACATGTCGTTATTTTTTTCCAAGCCTGTGTGTGTACAATGAACAGGCCATTGTGTAGTGACACAGAGGGCTCATTGTGGCCTCTCCCGCCGGAGGAGGAAGAAGAGCTCGTCCGCTCAGTTTCCCAGCATTGTCTTAGTGACGGTGACCGCGGGGAGCCACCGTCTTTAACTCTAACCCACAGTCCACCAGCGGGGCCCGGCTCTTACCTGGCTGCCACCACCACGGACTGCCGCTGCCCCACCAGCGTGAAGGCGTGGGGCACTCCCCATTCGTCCTCGCTCTCTCTGATCTGCAGACGCACACACACACAGAGACACCCATCTCAGAACCACCGGGCCATTCTCCGCCGTGGACAGGGGGGGGGGGAGGACAGTGATGGAGGGAATGGAAGGAAGGAGGGAGAGGGAGGGAGCCAGATGGCAGAGGGAGGAGGACACACGCGGTACAGCGGTAGGGGCTGTCCCTTCACAGGGAGGAGCGACCAGCTTGTGACAGCCGATGTGTTCTGGAATGGCTGGGAGGCAGCAGAGATGAAGCAGGAGGAGGAGGAGGAGGGCCTTTGCTTACTGTCATGCCATGGAGCGGCAGCTGGCCGTGCACTTTGAACTGGTTGGAGGCGGCCATGCCTCGGCTCGTGTACAGAATGACGTCGCTGAACTGCCGACCCAGAAAAGAGACAGAACAAACACCGACATTAATGTTTAACTTCCCCACAAAGAAATGGTTGGGCTCTACTGAGCTGTGTATTGCAGAGGACCATCCAACACTAGGAGAACAGTCTGTTTCAACTACGGAGGTAACAAACAGCTGCCTTAATGACATCCCCTTTTTGCAACAGTGCTTATCGACAGCCGCTTAAAAAAGACAGAGTGCTGTGTCCCGTCGGCTGCGGTGGGTTCGAGTCCAACGGGCCAAACAACTAGGCTAAGGTGTCACGGAAAAACGCTGATGGGGTGACGTGTAACACACTCGTTTTCTATTTGAGATCCCCGGGCGGACTAAAGACACTGATCATGGAACGAGAGAGTGTGAGTGCAGCCCTCGGGGGCAGACGTTACCAAGAAAAACATCCGCTGTTGGAGGCCTTTTCCAGACAGCTTGCTCAGACAGCCCAGCCTGATGAACTCCTGCAGACAGAAAACACACATCGTTCAGAAAAAGACAAACAACTTTACCTTTCAAAAAAGCAAACGCAACCTCATTAGTAGAACCCGCGCCCTGGTAGCACCCCCCCCTCCCCCCCTCGTCCCTGTCTTCAACTCACCCGGCCCGGAGCAACGAGATTGTCGATGCCAATCAGATCCTTCTTGAGCTCCAGCAGTTTCTGGAAGTTCTCCATCTTGACCATGCTGCCCTGGAGCTGGTCCACCACCTCCGACACGTCAGCCAGAGCGGCTGGAAGAACAGAGCACAAACCCCACCCCCACACCCGCCGTCAGTGAGGACAGACGCCCCCACACCACACCACAAACCTTCCCTGTAAACACCGCTGCTGCCACCCCCCCACCACCACCCCCCACCACCACCACACCCACCCTCCCCTCCGCCCCGCGGAGCCCCTCGGCTACCTCTGCTGTCCCTGAAGTCCACGTGGGTGGGCGGGTAGTGTTTGCACAGGCGCTCCAGGATCTGCTTGTAGTGCATGAGGCGGTGCAGCGGACGCAGGAGGAAGACGTTGAGCGGCACGTAGCACACCTTCTGCAGCTCAAAGTCGCGGCAGAGGCCCTCCAGCTTGCGCGAGGAGCGGCAGGACTTCTCCAGCTCCACCAGGGCCTCCGACTGCTTCTGGAGGTGGGCGGTCAGAGGCTGAGGTGGGGGGGAGACCATTAGGAAGGTTAATCGATGTGGTGGTGGGATCAGCGTCTTTGAGTGTTTGGAAACGCGCTTTATAAATATACTGTATTATTATTATCCGCCAAGGAAAAGTGGGTTTCTTATCCATCCAGGACTCACCTTCAAGCCTTGGAGGTTCTTCAGCATGACGTCGCCGATGCGCTGGTAGTCCCCCTTGATGTGGGCGTTGGAGCGTCCCTCCCTGAGAAACACAACAGACACCGTCCAACACATCAGCGGACACTCGTTGACGGCGTCACAGAGAGACTGGCTGAGGATTCCACAGGAATACTGAACACTGACGACCCCATCGACTATTCATAGACACTCATAAACACATAGACGCAGGAAACGCGACATTCCAATGCAGTGTAAAGGGGTTTGTAGGCCGAGGCATGGCGGTGGTTCTACCAGCAGGGGGCTCAATGGAGCACGGTCTCTGCCATGGAGCAGGACACACTGCGCGGGCAGGCAGCCATGGCTGCATTCCATTCAACACATGAACCACTGTGTGAGGACAGGGAAGTCATGACTGATCTAAACACATTTACTATTCCCGATTTTCCACCGAATACCTACTCCTCTTTTTAGAGCTAACCTAATACCGGTTTGTCATTTGAATATGCAAAGGGACCGCGGAGATACAGGCATCTGCATACTAATTTGCCTGCATTCCTTATTTATCAACCCCAGTGGTTGGTTATGTCACCAGTCGTCCTATTCTGAAGGCCTTTTCAGAAGGGACTGAATGAAGAGGAACATCGTGTCTTTAGCCAATGGCATGAAGCTGCGACAGCCAGCCAGCCCCTCAATGCGTCAATGTGTGTATGAGACTGTGTGTGTGTGTGTGTGTGTGCGTGTGTTAGCAAAAGGGCCACATCGTTATGGGGGATCCGGCAGCAGCAACCCACAGGCAATAAAAAGCCGGCCTTGATGCGGCGCGACTGTTGCCATAGGAACCGCAGCTCTACGGGTCATCTCAGGGGGTGTGTGGGGAGGGAGGAGGAGGAGCGGAGGAGGGGCCTTCGAAGGCTGAATGCCAATAACACTCATTAAACAAAGGCCAGGACCTAAAGCGAAATTGTCCCTATTCACAGAGTACGCCAACGACCGTGTTGCTTATACCTGAGGGGTCATTACTGAAATGAGTCTGAATGTGACATGTTAATCAAATTTGCCTCTAGGAGAACACAGGAGAACCTTTGGGAATGGTTAGTACACGTGAACGCCATGCAGTTTTTGGCTCATTCTTTAACGTATTAGTGTGGAGAGAAAGCAAGGGACTGACAGAGAAAGAAGGCCCTAAAGGCAGCCATGTTGGTCAGAGGTATCTAAAAGAAAACAAAATGGCCACGGGTTTCAACGGTCTCACCATAGAGCCAGCCTCTGCTCAACCTCCTTCAGGAAGTCCGAGTGGAACTTGTGGAGCGGTTCGAAGTTGGCGAAGACGGTGTTCTTCAACGACTCCGGAGTGGCCTCGTCTTTTCCCACCAAGCTCTGGAAACCCTGGCAAAGTACAACCCCCGAACAAACAAACAAACAAACAAACAAACAAACAAACAAACACCCCAGCATTACAGCAGCCCTATCAACCGTGTCACACATCCCAGCAGTCCTCAGGGGTAGAAGAGCTCGGAGCCTCTAATGATATGAAGCATAGCGGCCATGTTGGATTATCAATCAATCTGGTTGCATTGTCCCGTAGCGGACGTGCTGGCCAACAGACCGCGCTGTCTACCGGTCATTGTTCAACCGCCACCTCACTCCTATGACTTTCTCCTAAATCCTCTAACAAGCCAGGGGATGAATAGAGGAATCAATAGCCCATCCCATCTGACATCAGCAACCCCCCCCCCCCCCACTACCACCCCCCTGGGGGTAGCATCTCATTAGGAAAGTACCTGACCAGCTGCAGAGAGAAACGCCACGTTTTCTCCCAGGGGGAGTCTGAGAACGTTTTCTCCCAGGGGGAGTCTGAGAAAGACAGTGTGTGTGTGTGTGGGTGTGTGTGTGGGGGGGGGGGGGGGTAGCGGGGGCTTTATTTAGCGAGCGTGCGGGAGATGGGGAACTCAACGAGGGAGTTGGACGGCAGCTACAGGGGCTCGGGAAGGCAACCGAGAGGGCAACAGCTGCTCCTCAGATGACTGCAGCCGCGACGGCACCAGCCGGCAGGGGAGGAGAGCCGGCGAAGGAGAGGAGAAAAAAGGGAGGCGATAAAGCCAGCAGAGAGAGGGAGAATGAAAGGGGAAAAAAAAAAGTACTGCCAAGAAAGGACACGCACGTGTGCGCGCACCCACGCACGCCAAGACAGAGAAAGGAATAAGGATGAAAAGCACCAGCCAAACCAAATATTTATGAGACGTGTGCGTGTGTGTGTGTGAGTGCGCGTGTGTGTGGGTGAGGCTCCTCTGAACATCAGAGGCGGAGGGGAGAGCAGAGTCAGCCTATAAAGCGCCGTGCAGAGGGCTGCTGTGGGCTCGTCTCCGTGTGGGAACGCTCTCTTAAAGTCACCCCCTGACGCCGTGGCAACCCCTCGCACGAGCGCCCTCGTGGTGGCAACGTCCCGGATTCCTTTTCATCTCATCGCCAAATAACGGGAAAACAGGCTGTTTCACCATTTGAGTGCGAGGGGTCTCACTGCGCTGCGTACGGAAGGCAGAGGGCGCCTAAGACAATGACTCCAGGAGAACAGGAAGTCGTCGGGAGCACGAGGAGGAGTAGGCCTAAGAGGCAGCTCAGGTTCTGGATCTGTCCACGCTCAATGTCTAATCCACAGCCGCGAGTAGAACCAGCAGATGCGTATGGTATGTGTAGCTTAGGGGGTGAGATGATATCACACCAGTCAAAACTACTCCTGAACGGCCTCCCCACTGTGTGTGTTGTGTTCTATGCTTTGTTGTAGCGTAGCTAATCGGAATAATCACGTGTCTTCCCGCTAGAGCATCAGAAAGGAGAGAACAGAACGAAAGAGCGGCGTTAGTTTCCCAGGATGGAGGGATACGTGTTTGGCCTTACCACGGTCACCACCTCCAGGTCCTTCAGATAAGTCCGCTCAGTGGTCAGCAGTTCCTTGGCTATGAAGTAGGCCCGGTCGGTAGGGAACCTCTGTGAAGACGACTCTGGATTAGCCTCAGAGCACATTTACAACCGACAGACGTTCTTTTCCATTTTCAACCTCTTGCTGCCGTCGATTGCATTGTGCGGCTCCTAACCGAAGTTCTTCTAGAATATTCAGTGGAAAGTGCACAGCCCAAGTCCCTACAGGGAGCTATTTAGGTCAGGTAATCTAGGTCTGCTGTTATTTTAAACGCCTGAAATGACTATGGATTTGAAGCTTGTGCACGGAATACCTCTTCTACCAAGTGTGTCGTGCGTTTCTTTTTTTTTATCTGTTTATTTTTAAACGTGGGGCCCTTCTCCGGACCACAAACCTTCCTCCGAACCTCGTCTTCATCGTCCGTGCGCACGCTGCTGGCGTCGTTGAGCAGGGGGCTGGTGAGCGGTGAGGGCTGCCGGCCGTCTGGACTGTGGCCGCACAGCTCCAGGGGCTTCTGCCCATTGACCATGCCCTGGGAGTGGGCCGAGGAGGCGGACAGGTGGGGGCTGTTGGATGCCACTCCTGTGGAGTCCGCCCGAAGGGAGGGTGGGGATGGGGGTAAGGGGGGGGGGGGGACCAGAGAGACACAAAGCGACAAACAGTTAGCGTCGAAAATCCAGGTGTCAACCGCCGGTGGCAAGAAACAGACGAGAGAACGCTAAGGCTAGAAGCAGCTTGGAGAAGCAGTCGTGGCGTCTAGTCGGGGAGACTGGCCTACAGCTAGTTAGAGGCACCCAGAGAGGAGTCAGAGCGATGACTCACACTGCCGCTGTCCACACAGACTCTGCTGAGACGGCTCTGCTCCAGTCCTTTTGTCTGGGTCCTCGTCTGACTAGCTCAGAGAAGCACACACACACACACACATGCACACGCACACGCACACACACACACACACACACAAACACACACTTACATCCACACACACACGTGCACTAAACTACAGACCCATTGACAATAATGAGCAATAACATTTCTCCCGGGTGATGCCCCCCCCACCTCCCATCCCCTCCCCCTGCTTCTACGATGACTAGGACACTAGATAGCATACTTGCCCATCACTGCCTGTTGTCCTCTGTTAGCCCCACGTTGGCATGGACAGAACACATTAAACACACACACACACCTCTTATCACTGGATAAGATCACAGACTAACAGACTAACACACTACAATGGATGGGAGGCCCACGACAACAACACAAACTACTCCTACGAGACAAAACAAGACATCGGACGACCACACGACGTCGGGCTACGACACTACAGGGAGGATGGAAGGGGGAGTGGCCGAGGCCGCCTACGACATACGATCACTCGGTGACGACGGTGACGGGTCTCAAAAAAGAAGATTCCGGAAGCGCTCTTCGTAAAGGTCAACTTTATTGACACTAGTGCACAACCGTATACAATGTTAAAGAGTTGAGAAGGCTCCCCCGGAGAGGGAGGGGTTAAAAACAGTGTCAGTGTCACTCAGTGCCCAGTGGGTGCCAAGGGAAACATTGTAGTAAGTGAATGAACAAGAGGTCGAGTGAGATAGGAGGAGAAAGAACAGCCAGAGATGTGATAAAAAAAACTGCATCATAACCTCAAACTAATAAAACACAGATCTTTTAAAGTACTACTGAGAAGTATTGTTATCTATACAGTCAACCGGTATCTTGACCGCAGCACTTTATACAATCTTGTTCCAACCTCATTCTTAGAAGTAGCACTCTCAGCCACTCAAGTCCAAAGTGTTCCCCGGTAGCTTCCGTTGGCGTGACGTTACTTTACGACTGAAATCCCCCCCGAATGGTCTCGACGTTGAACGGCGAGCCGCTGAGAGCGCTACTTCGGCTACGGGCCGCGAGCCTCGACGAGACTGCGTGGCGAGCGTGAGGTGAGGGTACAGAGCATTGTTTGAACAGTGAGCAGCGGCCGGGGGCAGAGAAGCAAAGTGTACCATGCAGTCCTATCACACACACACACACACGCACGAACACGTGCACACGCACACACACACACACACACACACACACACACACACACACACACACACACGCACACACACGCTCACATACAGACGTACGCACGCGCCTAGCCTTAAGACCCGGGAGTTTCAGCACACTCGCTTCAG
>JAVQJS010091254.1:0-12144 GCA_036024795.1 Galaxias rostratus | reverse complement strand
AAGAGAGCGAGAGAGAGAGAAGATGGAGAGAAGGGAGAGAGAGATGGAGAAAGGGGAAGGGAGGGAGAGTAAGGGAAACGGGAAGGGTAACAAAGGAGAAAATTAGAGGTCTCTGACAGTCGCTATTAGCACTCTAAAATGGGCAGAGTAGGAAATGAGAGAGGGAGAGGGAGATCAATGAGAAAGCAGAAAAGGCAAAGATTGGGAGAGCTGCTGTTGTCAATCTAAAAGGAGAGGGACAGAGTGACGAAGATGAAAGAATGAGTAAAAGATTGAGGGTAAATGGGAACAGTGACTACTGTAGATTTTATTTCTCCAAAGAAAGAGATAGAGATAGATAGATAGATAGAGAGAGAGAGAGCGAGAGAGAGAGAGAGAGAGAGAGAGACAGAGAGAAACAAAGAGAGGGGAGGAAGAAACCAGGAGGAAAGGCATTGGTTTCTGACACTCAATATTGGTTCTCCCGCCCTCTGACCTCTAGCAGTGTCATCATTTGCCTTCTTTAACCAGCTCTGTCAGTGTAGAAATTCAATGAGCAGAATGGCAATGAGTGCTCAAGTCAGCACTCCTCAATGGTGATCAAGACGATTCTGTTGGCCTCTATAGCACAAAACAAGCAAGCTTATATTTCCGCTGTTATGTCGCTGATTTGCCCCTGTAGTTAGCATTTCCTGGTAAATACGACCCTTATAGATGGACTCAACTCCCTAGCATCACAATGTAGACAACCTTATTCTGCAGGAACCTGCAGTTCTCCCCAGTCTATTTTACAAAGGTCCTCATTCCTGTATCTAATGAGCTTTCATGTGCAATACAGAAATACCCACTCATAGTCGTTCATACAGAGATAAAAATACATAGAAAATAGCTAGCGAAGGGTTTTGATGAAAGTGCCTTTTTACACACTTGAAATTCCCTGCCCTTGGTTCCTCTTCTGCTTTGATTGTTTCTGCAAAAGGCTGTCATTTCACAGCGAATAAAAAGAAACACCAGTGGAATAAAAACAACCTATTTCCTCTAGCTAGTAAAACAGTATGAACACAATCTCTTTTCATATGGTGTGAAATGTGTGTTGTCTTGCTATGCAATTTGTCACAAGGAAAACTAGAATGATATGTAGTATATTAAGGGTATACGTTAAGGCGCATGCAGTTTCTATTCAAATAAAAAGGCATGCAGCAAGCAGCTTAATCAAGAGATTACACAGCCTTCTTGGGGAAAGCTTGAAAAACAAGCCTTCGATGTTTGAGTTTGTGTACGTGTGAGAGGGCTTTTGGGTTGGGAGATGTAAACACACAAGGTATTGTGTGAAAGTGTATCAATATCCCTGCGTGTATGTGTGTGTGTGTGTGTGTGTGTGTGTCACAGGGGGGTAGGCTCGAATGAAGAGTAACAATGAGATAAACAGACAAACAGAGTCTGTAGTGGCAGTATGTGGTTACAGGGAGAGTGACATGTTCAACAACCTGTGTGTCTGCACGTGTGTTTGTGTGTATGTGTGTAACTAACCCTAACACTTAATCATTTATATTAGGGGGTTAAAGAGGTCATTACCTGCACTCACTTGAATCGGGAGGGCAAAAGGAATGTCAATGAATTCTGCTTAGATGAACCATCAGAACATTTGATACATCGATCCAACAGAAAGGCTGTTACTCCAAAAACTCCAAAAGATTTGTTTAGACCTCAGAAATCCCATTTTGTTGAGTGAAATGAGGTAACTGACAAAACAAAACAACAATTGTGCTGGAGATGATCTCTGTAGCCCCTCATGTGGCATAAGCAGGCCTAAAGCAAACAACAGCAGACCAGTGCAAAGGAGGCAGGAATGTCAGACTGAACTACGAAAGAAATCAGAAAACGTTGAAGCAATGGCTCAAATCAAAAGACTGACTCTGTTGGTCACTGTCCTATTTCATTGATTTCTGTTCTAACAAAACCCTATAGGTATGAGCAGAATACAGATTTCAAAGGTTTGAGGGCAGGGGTTGAGGGCACAGTTTGTACTAGCACAAATCCTCTAAAGGGAAACATCAGAAGTTGGGATGGGGGGTTCTGCCTTCTGACAAAGTCAAATACACACCTACCTATAGGTCATTAAGATGTTTAGTTATAAGAGGACTTGCATGTATTGGGAATTGGTACTGAATCATGTCTTGCTTGCAGCAATTAACGCAACATGGACTCTTCCAAAATGGCCCAGCCGTAAAATTTCTCAAACCAACTGTAACTGATACGGCAAAACAAAACTTTTGATGCCGGGTGGTGTAAGAGAGCTGGGTAATCTGTTCGATTTCGAGTTGCCTTACTCTCCAAAGTGGAGGGCTGGTGTGGCTAAACTCACTGACAGATGGGTTGCTGAGCTGAACTGGGAAAAGCTCACAAGCTCAGCCCCCGCCCCCCCCTCTGTCTCTCCCTTTATCTCTCTGTCAAACACTCACACATACCAAACGTTCATTCACTTATTCTCGCTCTATCTCTCTTTCTCTCCCTCTCTCTTTCTCTCTCTTGTATTTTCGCAAGGTCATACTGCAGCATAGCAGACTGCTTCCCAGGAGAAAGGCGGTGTACAGAGCTTCCCGGATGTTTAGTGTAGGCACTGACATCAAAGCTTTCATGAGACCCCCTAATCCACATTGTCTATCTGTTATTGAATCCTAAACCCTACTGAAAAGTGAAGGTCAGTTTAACAACCGGTATAGCTACTACGCTGTGTGCTTTCATCCTGTGGTTGATGGAATGACAAAATGGCACCCTTGTCAGAGCCACAACCACACATGAATCAGTCTGTTTTGAAAGTGAATGTTAACAGGGTGTCACTATAAGATATTATGGCTCCTGAAATGGCACTCTCCTAGGAGGTTTACTAATAAGTGCATTTATTTGCAAGAGGTAATTTTATGTAGCTGGTTAATCAACCAATCAATCAAGTTAATACTCCATAAATTAAGATTTTAGAAAAGCCATGTCAGAAATTTCAGAAAGTTTGGCTAGAATTAATATTACCCATAACACCATTAATAATGTCTGAAAAAATTTTCTTGTCTTAAAGTCCAACAGTCAATAGAAATAATTATGTGATCAAAATTATTGAGAAATGTTATGGGAAGGCACACTAGGAAACTGTTTATAAATGTATTCTCATATAGATTAAGTTATTTTCTATATACTACAGACATTTTTTAAGGAGAGGTCCAAATTACTATTTAGTGTTCTCTTTCTATTTGCTGTATACTGCAGTAGTCGGTGAAATGTAGGTTTGCCTTCACAGGATTTATGTAACATGATCATCTAGATTAACATCTTAATTTTGAGAAGAGTACAATTGCAATACAGCGGCAATTGTGGAATTGTAATAAAATGACAAACGTTTAAGACCGTTGTACGGTTTGACTACGGTGGATTTATGTAATGCCTGTAGGTAGCCAAGGCAAGGCACAAGAACTGGGGGTGGGGGTGTAAGATTTAAAAAAGCCTTTGCAGCTACATAGATGCACATGCACAAACATAAAACAACTTACTTTCCCACGAAGTTTTCCAACACCGAGCTTTTCCCTGCACTTTGCCCTCCGACTACAGCAATCTGTGGAAGATCCAAACTGGCATTTTGACCTATGGCAGAAAATGCATCCTGCATTTTATTCACCAGAGGAATCAAATCCTCCATCCCCCGGTTCCCCATATTTGCAAAGGAATTGGTTGCTGTTTTTCTGGATAAATTCTATAACGGGAATGCGAACTCTGCTGGAAGGGGATGTAATCCCTCCTTGTCCCCTCCCGTTTTCAGGGTGCTAAAATGTTTCAAAAACCGCCGTCGGATTATATTGTTTTTGCCAGTTTCCTCATTGATGGCGCTTCCTAGTCTGTCCACTATATGCAGAAAGCTTCTCCTCCCCTCCCTATCTTCGACTGTCGTGCTTTGCTGAGCACAGAGATGAGAATCATCTGTCCTTCAGAATAATGGAAGATCCCGGTAGTGACGTCTATGCACCACTCGGCGGCGTAGCTCAAACAGTTAGGGCTTTCTCCTCATACATAAAGACGTATTTTAATGCAAACTGCTCATAACAAACTTTAACTTCGGTGTAATGTAAAGTAATACATTTTTCACAACAATGTTTAATTATGTTCCAAATTATTTCGTTAAAATGTAAATGTTTTTTTGTCTGACCATGTTCTATACATCGCGCCCTCATTCATTTTCCTCGGCTCTTTCCAGTCGTTCGCTGTCCAGGGTGCTGATCTAGTTAACTACTATTACATGATGCTTGTCACATTCCCCTCCTGAACGGAGGTGGTCGCTCTCTCTCAGTTTCAAACGTCTCGTCTCCGTTAATATTATTGTTTAACAGCAAGCTTCTACGTGCGTACAGCTAGAAACAACACCAACTTTCAACGAGTAGAGGAACTGCTCTCCTAAATTGTATGATAGTAATCTCAAACGGTTTTCCTGATAAAAGTAGGTGCTTTTTATATTGCTTGAATAATAAAATACTTGCTTAGAACAACTTATACATATTAATCGAAGCGAATGTTCGAAGTGGAAACTTAGCATTATGCTAAACTGTTAGCTTCGCAGCTCAAGAAAGCTAACTAGTAGTACCAATAGTATTAACAACGTTAGCTTAGTTTAAACTGTAGCCCAGACGTCGGTGTGTTTCTCTATCCGACCACTATCCTAGCTTTGCTACTTATTGCGAGTTTTACGACTGAAAGCAAACTACACCTGGTAATGCTACGTATTTTTTGGACACCTTGGTATAGCGGCTGAATAGCGACATCATATCTTTCGCATAGCGGACATATCGATAAATAGTAATACATTGTTTGCCTCTTTGCTAGCTAGCTAATTCTAACTATAGCTCACAAGCTAAATTAGCAACATGCTCCCGACGATTATTTGAGAGACCTGTTGTGTTCTTTAAGAACGGCATTTTTATCGAAAGGCATTGTGCATGATTAGAGGTTTACAATGGAAACAATTTTAAAAAGCTTTGTTTTTCTCTTATTCATCTTAAAACGTATGCGTTAGGTGGCTAGCTTATTTCTTTCTAGCCGAAGAAGAGGAAGCAGAAACAAACGCCGTTATGTTCAATGCACACATTCACCACCAGCAACAACAGCAGCAGCAACAGTTTCATCAACACCTGCGACAACTTCAGCAACTGTTTCAGCAGCAGCCTCCGCCCCCTCCACCACCTCCCCCTCCACCACCTCAGCCGCCGCCAGCACATCATGTTTCCCATCATCACCACCAGGTCCAGCGGTAAGACTGTACTTGAGGTCGGAGATGAGCAAGGCCTTCTGCCCTATTCTATGAACTACCCTTACATTTACCCTGAATACACAAGGTCTACGGTGGCATTGCGTATTCATTGCGTTCTACGAGAGAGACCTAAATAGTCTCTTAGATAGTTGTTTCCAGTACTTTTTTCAAATACAATTTGTACCTTTGAATACTTTAGCAAACGTGTGCTCAAACTCCACTTGCGTGTGTTTCTTGTCTAGAGCCATGGCTGTACCAGCCCAGGGTCCCCCTCAAGCACGCATGGTCAACATGTGCCAGGCCACACAGACAACTATCATTGCCTCCAACCCCATGCTACAGGGAGCCTTGCTAATGCAGCAAATGCAGGGTATGGAAAACTAATTTAGGTCTTCATGATTTGTTGTCTATCGTTTTTAGAGTTTCGTGTCGGTCTGTTGAGACTTGACTTTGAATTGACAACTGTAGGATTAATTTGTTCTTAATGTTTGATTACATGATTGCTTTTATTACTCATGGGGTTATGAATCCGGTGTTGATTTTCTGTCATTTGGCCTTTTTTCACTGTGCTAATCAGACTGTTGGTCATTTGTGGATGTCACTTTAAATTGATTCAGTGTCTGAATTCAATTTAGCAACTGCACCTCATTTAGAATCTGTTGTCTTATATTTCATTGGTGATCAATTATCGCTCTCTTCACATCTGCAGGGAACATGCGGGGCTTTCCCATGGGTGCCCAACAGTTCCGTCAGTTTTTCCCAGCGGGAGCACGCAACTCTTTACTCGGCCCCGTTCCCATGGGAATGGCCATCAAGACGCCTCACATGGCCTACCCAGCACGGCATTACCACCCTCACGCCCGCTACTACAACACGCCCGCCACGGTAAGAACAACAAAAGCCGCAGCAGCATACACAACAAAGTACTGCAGCAACACTGTTTTTAGTGGTCAATAATTCAGAACACTGCCAACAATGCCTCTTTGCTGCACAGCTACTGCCTAAGCACAGTTGTACCATTGTCTCATCTGCCACATAACTACAGAGTGATTAGTGCTATAAGCGGTTATTTAGCAACATTGACCGTATAATGGTGCAGGGGTTCGGTAGGTGGTGATGTCCGTGTTGTTAACCTGTCTGAGCTTCTGGTCCCAGCAGGACTATGGCCTCCGCCAGCCAGAGAGGAAGCGGGAGAATGAGTACAGAAGTGTGGGGAATGCCGACGGACAGGCAGTGATGGCGGCGGCGGCTGCCAGTGGTCCTGAAAACAACGACAGGCCTCTTCAATGTAGGTGTTGCCTCTACACCAAGCCAGGAAATACAACATTCAATGTCCTTTGCGGATCTAGGAAAGCTTTTTTGTGTGGAGCTAGGGAAAAGCAACAGCACCATGAACACAACTATGGGTGTATGTGATACTGTGTGTGTAAAACCATGGGTTGCTTTGAACTCTCCAGATGGAGCAGTGGGAGGAGCAGACGAGCTCCCTCAGCCCTCAGATCTGCCGCTAGATGAAGAGCCGGCCCTGAAAAAGCCCAGGACTGAGGGGTAACTACCAGTCTGTTTACTGGGGGACAGCAACTCACGGGCTGCGAAAGGCTTCATCGCCATGGGCTCTTTATGTTCTGCTCAGATTGCCTCGTCCTCCTCCTCACCCTCTGTCTGTGTTGCTCTATTAGGTCAGATGAGCCAGTGGAGCAGTCTGCTCTGAGTGCAGATGTGGTCCTTTCTCTTCAGTGTAGCAGCACAGACGATGATGGTGAGAAAAAATATCGTCTAATAACGGTATTAATTTGTATAGTTGCAGTGTTAGCAGAAATGGTGTAAGTGACACTTCTCCTGAGTTGGTCCGCCCCATGGTTTGGTTGGTATTACATAGGGACTCTCCTGTTGCCTGTTGTTAGACTCACCTGTTGCCTGTTGTCATCTGTTGTTAGACTGTACAATTCTGGAAGATGGGGGGAGCAGCATTGGAGCCGAGCAGAGCAAACCAGCTGAGGACGAAGTGAGTTACTGGCTTCCATAAAATTGTCCCGTTATTTTTGAATTATGAAATCATTCACAGGAAATGGTTTCTTTGCTTAAAAGATATTCCTGACAAGAGTGTATTAGAGCAAGAAGATGCAAAGCTCAAAAAGAAATGTATCTCCACTGATGATCCTTTTGTTTTCAACGTGGGAACAGATGCAGAGAGAGACGGTGGCCTTGCCGGCCACAGCCCCAGTAGAGGACGAGAGCCAGGAGACGGTCCCGGTCCAGGCCCCGGAGGACATGGTGGTGGGCCAGGTAGCCATGGGAACACTGACAGGGGGCCTGGTGGAGGGCAAAGAGGAGCCTGGCAAGGACGGTGCCAGCAAGTTCTACTGCTACATATGTAGCATCACCTGTCACAACCAGCAGGTAGAGCATGTGAATGTGTTGTTTTTTCAGTTGGACATGCCCTTAAAGCTGCAATATGTAAGTTTGAATTATGAGCAAAAAAATATTGAGAAATGGTTTTGTTTACGTTTACTTCATACCGCCGTGATAATATCGTTAAACCAAATTCTCAAAGAGCAGATGCGATATATATGCGTGCCCTAGGCCCTGTATTCAGCTTTAAAAAAATTAGGGATGCCTGTCACTCCCTAATCAATCAGGAGAGCTTTTTCTCTGAGTAAGGACAATCTGCCTGTCAATCATCTCGCATTCACGCTTCTAGGTAAAATTCCTGCTCACAGCGTCACCCTCCAAACGCGCTTGTTGTTACAATTTGCATTGCTGGCAAAAGTTGCAGCATATGAACTTGTAGTTTCAAGTTGCTAAAGTCATTGCATGTTGTAGTAAAAGACGGTGCTTCAAATCAAATTGACTTCAAATTAACAAGATCATTTTTAGAACGTCAGGAAGTATCGTACCAGATTTAAATCAAAAAGGCATTATTTGTTTGCATTGGATATACTCTGCAACGTTGCTATGCAGACTGCCAATCACAGCTCAATTAAAACGATGTCATGCACTAGCTCATACCAATAAGGTAATCAAATGATGGAATAGTTTTTGTTAACGTTAGCCGTAGCCTATCTATGTGGTTACTACAGAAACTTGTGTTGGTGCCTTCGCTTTGGTGTGAACCACTCTGTTTTAGAGCATTCACGGTTATCAAACATTCAGGATTATTTCATTTCTCACCTCAGAATCATATCAGATCAAAAAGAAATTGCACGACATACAAACGATGTATGGATTCCTGCCTTGCTCACGCTCGTGGTAAGACGACGCACAGGCATGTGTGTGGGATGGGCCGAGAGGGAAAGGAGGGACCAAAAACTCAGGAGGTTGGCCTTTTTGAGTGGTGTAATTCAAATCCTTTCAGTTTCCCCCCAATTCTCTAGAACTAACATACTGCACCTTTAAGGGACCTAGTTTTGCTTTGCTTTGAGCCCTGCAGCAAGCCCAGTGGTGCTGTATTTTTTGTACTTTGTTTTACATTGTTTATTTCCGATGTATGTGGGGACAATTCCAATTACATCTCAAAGTGGTAGGTAGAATATTTGCAAACGTAGTTGATCCTCATGATAATCAAAGTCCCTGTTCTTGACTATTTGTGTGTAGAATTTCCAGAGTCACATGAACGGCCTGGCCCACCAGCAGAGGATGATGGAGATCCAACACATGAGCAATGCCTGTCTGGTCACCCTGCTGCCCCGCGTTCAGGAGTCTTTGCAGGGAGCCTGTAGGGACAGGTCAGCCAAATATACGCAGCCACACACACACACACCTTCTTTGCGCTTGGCCACGTTTGGGTTGCTTTTGACACATGTAGAATCACACATCCTGGTCATATGCGCATCAATGTCGTCCTGTTTGAAGACACCACCTTCAGCACTGTCAGTTTGTGTGACCAATGATGTGTGTGTGTGTGTGTGTGTCCTCTGAACAGTGAGAAGAGACCAGGTCTTCAGCGTTGGTGCTCCACCTGTCAAAACCATTTCACCAGCAGCGTCACAGACCATCGCCGGACCACGGAGCACAAGGTAAGCCCTGCCTGTTTCCAAACTAGGGCAGTAAACTACTAAGGACCCGAAATTTCGAAGTCCACTTTCAAGGATTGAGTCGGCCTTTTCACAGCAACTGAAATGGGTCTGATGTTTAACCTCGTTGGTGGTGCTGACTGACGGCTCTGTGTGGGTTTTGTCCCCAGCTGGCCAACCAGACGTCTTCCCCCACGTGCACCGTCTGCAGGAAACACTTCAGGACAGCGCGTCTGTTTGTTCAGCACACGCAGTCCCAGGAGCACAAACAGAGGGTGGACCAGGTGTGTGGGTGTGTGGGTGGGTATGTGGGTGGGTGGGTGTGTGTGTTTGCGCATGCGTGCTGCTTTCTCTTGCTGCTAATTTGGCTAAAGGGTTGGCTAGCTACCCAAATAGACTTTGCCCAGAGCACCTTTGTGAAATTCTAACACTGTTTGTGATGCTGTTTTGGACACTGTGCGTTTTGATTTGGCTCGTATACAGCCATTGTTTTACCATGCTGGTTTTCCTCATGTTAATAGCTTCGGGAGGAAGCTGGACCAGAGTTTGTGGCCGAGCTGATTGCAATGGACACCAAGGGTTGTTTGGTGGATGAGGAAGAGGGGGACAGTGAACTGGAAG
The DNA here is from genome assembly GCA_036024795.1 of Galaxias rostratus. Classification (NCBI taxonomy): domain Eukaryota; kingdom Metazoa; phylum Chordata; class Actinopteri; order Galaxiiformes; family Galaxiidae; genus Galaxias; species Galaxias rostratus. The sequence goes on along the minus strand of JAVQJS010091254.1, from coordinate 2,244 downwards.
AGGGGGATGAGGAAGAGGACGACGAAGGGGACGGAAGACAAGAGAGCACCCACAAACAGGTCTGGCATTGACACACGCGACTCACACTGCCATATGGACAGCACTGACTACAACGGTCAGAACAATACAAAACAATACATATAATGTTACATAAACTAGCAGCATGCGTTAGATCCCATAAAAATGAAAACGATTGGATCTTTTTAAATTTTTTATTTAACAAACTTTTTTACTGTACTTGCACATCTTTTTCTTCTAAATTTCAAACCGCTCTCGACGCAAAGCAAGACTTTGAGAGGCACTTCCAACTTAGAGACACCCTTTCACTAAACCCTTCCGCTGTGTGTTTTTTCCGTGTCTTTTAAAATAGCGATTTAGCTTAACTTCTTCCCTTTAGCCATTCCACTCACATACTCGTTGCGTCGGTATCCGACAGGACGAGTGGCATTTCCAGAGAGGCGTTACCATGGAGGACCTGGCTTCAGATGAAGAGCATGACCCCAACACAGTATACGGTGAGTGCAGCCAGTACCACTCATGGACCGACCGCTCGCAGCCGTCATATTTCTAACAAAAGACTCGCCCTTCCACCAATAGTGTGTTGAGGTGTCGTCATTTATTATTCAGTAAGTTTGATATGCTCTCTTCCAGGCTCCAGTTTTGTTGCTCCAGTAGCTGGATTCCTCTGTCGACTCTGCCATCAGTTTTACCACTTTGAATCCTCCGCCCGTCACGCCCATTGCAAGTCTCTCAAGCATTTTGAGAACCTCAAGGTTTGTTAACAAGCGTAGAATTGATTTAAAAAATTTTTTTTGCAGTTCTGAAAATGAATTTGTATCAATAGCATTGCCACTTTTTTATATTGTAAATTTAGGTACTTACTTTGACACACACTCACAGATTGCATGAAGCATTAATACAAATAGTAAAGTTTTTTTCTTCTCGCTATCCTTTTGTAGAAGTATAAAGCTTTGCATGGCCAGAAGGACAAAGGAGAAGGATCCAGCAACTCCACTGGAGACCATGACCTGGAAACCCCAAGTGGGACGCCCGCGGACGGTTTGGACGGTAGCACCGACTCCGTTCCCGGCAGCTTCTCCGCTGACCCAGGGTCAGAGTTCACAGACCCCCAGGTGCCCCAGAGACTACCACCCGCGGCTGTCACCAGGCTGGAACCGACGCCAGCGGTGGATCCCGAGGAGAGCCAGGAAGTGGCCGGCACCAATCAGCAGGATGTCACTGAATCACCCACTCCTTCCAGCAGTAGTGTCACGGACCCAGGAGACCTCGACCTCAATGCCCCCAGTCACCCAGATGACCAGACCCCAGCCAATACATCTTTAGGTCACGGGGAGGCTAGTCCAGCTGGGCTGGCAGAGCCTAAAGAGGAGGAAGCAGACTCTAACCCAGCCTCAGTGGTAGGAGAAGTGGAGGAATTATTAGAGGATGAGGAAGGGGCGTCCAGCGTGCCTCCAAAGAAGACTAGCACGGGGAAGGCAAAGGCTGCTCCCAAAAGGAGGTCTGGAAGAGCTGCACGGAGACGTTGAAGCATGCAATGGAGAGAAGTGAAGACGTAGGGGAAGGGGGGAAGAATGGTTGAGAGATGAAAACCAATACAATCACCACCTTAGGACAAGGTTTTGTAGTTTAGGATGAAGGGGCTCAGCTTACACTCTTTGACGTAACTCAGACCAAGTGGAAAAACCTGGCATTACTAAAATGGCTGCCATTCTAATGTTCCTACATCCACAAGTTTAGTCAGCGCTAAGAAAGGCTTGGTTTGAGAGCAGGGTTGTAAGCATTGGGGATATACTGTTGTGATGCTTTTGAAGAGAAATGTGAAAAATAACGCCATGTTTTAGTTAGCTACCATAACTGGCTGGATGAATTCTACGATTATACCGTTATCAAAAAGTGTGTTTGTCTGGTGTAAGAATTCATGGAGCAATTGCGTTGTTTTTTTATGCTGCTTACCCAGTCAGCTTTTAGCAAGACGTAGAATGTAGCAGCTTTGCTGACCTGATTTGGGGGCATTTTATATCAAGAGACAATGTTTTGAGGACAAGGTGGGTGACTTTTGTGTTGATGTTGAGTAATGCGGATCGATGAGATAGTCTCAGCTTTGTTGGAGTGCTAAATGTAATTCAGATTGTATGTAATTACTTTGTTCTATACATATTTAGAGTATTACAAAAGGCATAAAACAACTGTAAAACAATGGCCTATAGGTTTCTATTTAGATTG
>JAVQJS010091251.1:0-13065 GCA_036024795.1 Galaxias rostratus | reverse complement strand
GTGTGTGTGTGTGTGTGTGTGTGTGTGTGTGTGTGTGTGTGTGTGTGTGTGTGTGTGTGTGTGTTTTTGAAGGGGGGGCGGGGGTGGGGGGGCTGAATGTAGGTAGGTTACAACTCAAGAGCATGAATCTTTCCAAAACGGGACTCGACCCCGTGCCGCGGGTGCGGAGGATGATGCCAAAGAGCAGACGACTGAATGTCTGAACGCAGATGGAATATCCGTCACCTTGACATCCAAAGAAAGAGGGAAGATGAGTTGTGCTTTTCCTCTCTGCCTACTCGTTTGTGCAGATGTTCTCGGTTTTAATGTCGGTAAGTATAATGGAGCTATATTAAGACTATGCTTTGCCTACTGGTAGAATAATTTAGTCGCCTTTATTCATCTGCTCATTGGTACCCACTTGAAAAAGTTTAGCAAAATAAGCAACTCAGTTGTTTGAAATAATTAGATGGCTATTGTCAATTTTTTTTTAAATAATGAATCAGCATCAGTGTGTTTGTTGATTTCTAACCGCGTTAACATGTCGATAAATTAAACGCTGACCGCAGTTTGATGGGTTTTTAAAAATATATATAAATTATTACTGTTGTGTTGACCGCTTCTCTTTGTTTTACAAAAACTATAGTCGGTGTTTGGAAGAATCCGTTACTTCACTTGTGTAGCCTATTCAAATGCAGGATTCTGGTAGCGTAACATCTCATTGCTTTCACAGCAATTTAAAAACTACGATTCTATCCGCATTACATGCGTTAAAACCTTTAGAAGATTGCTGTCTTGGAAGTCACTGTTGGTATAGGCAGGAAAGCCAGGGATCGTAGTGGTACCAATCCTTTTACAATGACTTTATTAATTAAATTCTTCTTTCAATACAATGTTTGTGGAATTTGTAAACGTTGACAATTGACTTTTTTTTTAGAAAAGGTTAGATGCAAATTAAAGTGTTGGTAAAGTTACATTTTGATGTACGCTACTTTTGTCTCTTTCCTGATTTGGCAATAATGTCACAGCGTTGAAGGGTTGTTTCTGAGAGATGGCATGACACATACCCTTTTCCTCCAACCCGTTGGTTTTGATTGACTATAACAAAGCCCATTGTTTAGCTCTGCTGACCCGTTCTGAGAAGGTAATCTGTGCCTACTCTAAAATGATTAAAAGCTATTGTCTCTGGTCATGGGACCATAGTAATGTCACACACTGTACCAAGGCTAAATGCATCATGTGGAACTTCAACGCAGTTATATAACTGACTTAAATAAAATGATTCCCCATAATTCCGTATGAAGGATAACACTTCCACCATGTTATAGCATGATGATATCATTAATCTTTGTTGGTTGAATGCCTGACTTAGAAGCGTAAGATGTTGATTGGTAACCGAAAAAGGATTGTGGGTTCCATTTCCGGCAACCACAACATGCAACCGGCAACCATATATGAGATCATAAAACAATCCTTTTTATTATCTAACGTGGTGATAAACTAACTATCTGTCTATCTAGCCATCCATCCATCCATCTATCTCTTTCTCTCTCGCGCTCATATATATATATATATATATATATATATATATATACAGTATATATAAGATATAATATATATATCACTATACATTTTTTAATTAGTATGGTAATTTCAACAATTGTGGTATTCTTCAATTAACCTGGTCCCAGAGCTCCCTCCTGGCCAGTCTGAGATGACAGACAACGTTCCCTTTGTGGTGACTGGCTCTAATAAAGAGCACACCGCCGCCCTCCACTGATGAAAGGAGCACATTAACACAAGACCTACCTTTGAGACTCATCTTTCCCAGTTTGACAAACTTCTGCCATTTATAATTCAAAGCCGTGCTTTTTTTTTTCTGTATTCCTTTCATGTCACTGGTGGGTGGGAATTTAATGGAGATGGCAGTAGAAACTCTAGCTCTTCTAAGGCTGTCTTTGTATCTATGGACTGTGAGACAGAGAAGAGACAGCTGCAACTAAGATAAAGGAAAAAAAATCATCTCTTGGAGGATTCAACAACAAAAAAAATCCAAAAATTAAATTGTGTCATAGCTCTGGGGAATTTGCCCGAATAATAACAAACACATAATTTTTTTGCTAACCTTTGTTCCTGTGTTCCGGTATGATTGGATAGTTGTATTGTGTTGGGACTACAGTCCTATTTTACTGAACCATTTGAAGGACCAAAACATACCAAAAGAAATAGATGCGTAAAAACAGATTGGGTACTATATTGAACAAATGTATCTTATCTCACATCTTTTTAATATATATTTTTTACATTTACTGGTGAATAACCTGGATGGTAACTCAATTCCAGCTGTCTTCGTCTGTTTATTGACTACACTGAACCATGAAACAAAATGATTAGTGCAGATTCTGGCCTTTGTTGTGTTCCTATCAGACCTTGTGTACTCAGTGTAGCGGCAGAGCTCTTGGCGAAGGCCAGGCTCTGCGAACACAAAGCTGCAGGGGGAGATTAGGGATTGGAGCAGTGAGGGAGAGGGGGGCATGAGGGGGAAATAATCTGCTGCTGGGTGACGTAAGGGTCATAGAGGTCAGCGCTGCGGAGGCGGGGTAGACGTCCATTATGTACTGGAGATTAAGTTGCACTGCAGGCCTGTAGCTAGCTGCATGTTTCAGGGTCCTGCTAGCTGCGTGTCTGTCACCCACTGGCCAGCAGATCAAAGCAAAAGGTCATAGGTCATTACCATAGGTGGTTAAGCCTAAACACTTAAAAACACAGCGTTCCTCACCTCTCTCTTGTTCTGCAACCGTTCTTATGCTGAAGCAAAAACACACTCTGGCAATGTACTTTTTATGTTGCGTAATGCGGTAGTTGATTAATTTACTTTAGAAGTACCCGTAGAAATGTAGTTTCATATTGTTTGATCATAAACAGCTAATTCATTCTCGTACCAATTGTTTCACATTGTTTAATCAAAAACTTACCATTTACACTCGTAAGACTAGAGTTTCATATTGCTTCAAAAACATGCGATTAATACCAAGTAGTTTTATATTGTTTGATCAAAAGCATACCATTAATACCCATTATAATAGCATTTCATGTTGTTTGATTACAAACATATCATTAATACCCGTAGGAATAGTTTCATATTGTTTATTGTGTCCTCAGATGACAGTATGGTACCAGGAGGAGATTATTGCTTTAAGCGGGGAGCTACAGTTTTTAATTTCTAGAGACAGGCTGTGGTTTTGTATTATCCCTGCACTCTAGTCCAGCCCCATAGAGCCTTGCAGAGCTTAAACACACTGAACGCTGAACCTGAAAAGAGGGGATCATCGGTGGTGCACTTCAGCTGACGCTAACAGCGTGCACATGCAGCTGGAGTTAGTCAGCGTTTCTCTTTCCACAGTAAATGAGCAACGACTGAGGTCTTATGTAGATAATCCATTGACATACAACATAAATATCATATTTGTTGACATGAATAAATGATAAACTGCAGATCTTAAAACAGACAGCACCATTTTTTGCCTTTAAAAAATTATTTATCTTAGATTAGATTAGTGGGAGCCTAATACCCTTGGACCGTTTTAAGAACACTGTTCACATTACATGGGCATTCTGACTCCATGTGGTCACCAAATATTACAAGGCACTTCTTAAAAAAGTGATTTTGCAACCCCAGTGACCTGGTCAAATGTGAACTCTGCCCCTATTTCAATCCTGGACACCTAATCATCCTGCAACCCCCAACTGGCCAGTTCTCTTCTACCCCTTGTGGCTTGAAGGTCATACACTGATGTGTGTCGAGCGAGTTTGTTGAGACAGGGCTGAGCCCTTGTGGGTGCTACCCATAGGTAACAAATCCCCACCCTCTATCGAGTGAAGTTCTTTGGGTGTCTAGAAAGTGCCATTTTAAATGCAGTCAGTTATTATTAAACCAAACATTGCAACAAACTATATTAAGAACTTAAGTAAACAGAGCAGAATGCACAGATATCTTGGTCGCCATTAGAAATGCATGTAAGAGCAGGAGTCATGTTATTGCTGTGAGATGATGTTTTAAACCCCAGAGGCCTAGCTATTGTATGTGTTGACCTTATTAACAATACGTCACTAACATCACTTTGATATAGGCCACGCCCCCTTTTGGGGACCAGTAAACCAACCTTATGAGATCTTCAATGTCGATAAGGTTTCCTAATTCGATAAATTGTGAGTTGAAGACAATCATCTTTAACATCATAACTAAGCAAATATGTTATCCAACTGTCATAAGAAGATTACACTGTGAGGCTGTCACTTCTTAAAAGCAACTATAGGCAACGTTTTTCTAGTAACGGATAATCAAAACCTTTCTTGCCACATTGTAATGTCTTTAGGAGATTGAAAGAAATCATTTTTAAAGATGCAATAGGAAACATGGTGCAGCAGGTGATTTTAGTGACCCCTACAGTTTGCTTGGTGTAAATATTTTCTAATCACAAATAACCGATGTGCTTCCAGAGAGCTGTAGCACTTCATAGCCTTTCCTGTAGTCCTATGATAAAAGTAAGCTATCAAAGTGTTAAACAGCTGAAATTATGTGTATTTATTTATTATGTATTTTTGAACCCACAATATATATTCCACTGCAGGCTTGTCTTTGTCAAACTTAATCAATGTTGCAGCATACTGAAAGTAGGTATCCACTCAAACATGCATATAGCTAATATTTATGTATAAATTATTATGTATTTCATTATTTATATAAAGAGGCCAAACAGAACCCATGTCCATTATAAATGATAGATAAACTTGATTTTCTTTAAATATGTTTAGTTTTTCTGGATAACCACCATCCAGCCACTGTGTAGGAAACAATTTCCCCCCATAAAAGATGGGGGAATTTGAAATACATCAAAGTGATTGTATGTGCCTATAAGTCCTTGTGTTTGAACTCTTCAGGTTATCTAACTGTGACCATTGAGCCCCTCCCCCCGGTTGTCATTGGTGATACGGTGACGCTAAAGTGCAACTTCCGAACGGACGGAAACCTGAGAGAGATTGTCTGGTTTCGGGTGAGCACGCAGGTGAACGCTGTCTGTGGTACATAATCACAGTTTACCCACTGGCTGGCTTGGTTTATGAAAGAAAATATTAAAGTATTGTTTTCTTTATCATTAAAGTATTCATTTTCAATATTTAGTCACTGCTTATACGCAGCACTTTTGTTTATATATAAATAATGACTAAATCATTTAGAACTATATTTTAACTTTTTATGGATCTTTTTTTTTTTTTTTTGCAAAGGGAGTTTTCAGTTTGATCAAATCCAGATTGTATATCTCAAGTCTCACTAAAATAATCCCTTGTTTTCCGAGAAGAAGCTTTGATTTAAGGCCACCTGCCTATCTGGTAATGCAGATTGCTGGTAGTCAACTTAACACAAATCAGTGTAGCTTTTTTTTTTGTTTTTTTCTGTAGCACAGTAATATCATATAATCAATATGGGTGAATATGAAAACCATCTGATTGGCAATGTGAAGGAATCTCATAATTTATTATAGCTTGATCTTTAATGCCCAAACCAGCTTGTTCAACATAAATAATGTATTTTACTTTTTAGCTATTTGAGAGCACACGCTTATGATGAAATGTTGTTTTGACAACCAACCCTAAAATATTTTCCGGTTTAATGTTTATGCTCTATAGTATGTTATATCATATTCCAGTCTAAGGTTTTTTCTTTTTCCACGGCAACCCATTGTGTGATTTAAAGCCGGCTGGTGCCTTTAAGATATTGCTAATATATTTTGTGAAGAAGTCCACAGCTCCTTCTTCGTAAGAAGCCTCGGTAACGTGCATTCTAATCTTTGCTACCATTACAGCCAGCAGGATTTGCTTAGAATGTTCGCTCTTTTGAAATGCTTTGACACTTCTCATTGGCACCTCAATTAAAAGTCTGTCACTAGGATCAAAGCCCTGCTCTCAGTGGGAATCTCTTGCACACACTGCAAATCTCCTTTACATACTTTCACTGTGAGGATGGCGCGCAGCTGCTGCTTTTGCTACTGCAGCAGCTTCGATACATTGGTTCAGTTTAAAGTGACGTTAAATCCAAGCCTTACTGTCAGTCTCAGTCATGTGCTTAATGTTGTGACAATAATATATTAGAATATTATCAAAATGATAAAGTTACGCACCAACCATCAATAACATGAAAAATACAGCTGCTTTCAAATGGCCTGTTTCTTATTAAACGGTGCTACTGTGGGCTGTGTTGTACTAACATGGGCTCGGGTTTTAAGGTGACCGATGGAGGCAGTGCCAAGCAGAAGATCTTTACCTACGATGCCATGTACAACACCAACCTATCCCACATGGAGGACTTCCGCAAACGAGAGGATCTGGCCTACCAGTCCACAGTGAGGTTGGTGTGTGTGGTGTGTGTGTGTGTGTGTGTGTGTGTGTGTGTGTGTGTGTGTGTGTGTGTGTGTGTGTGTGTGTGTGTGTGTGTGGGTAAATGACCCAATGTTGACTGTGACGGCGAGTGTCTATATTATGTCTACCACAATTTGCTGGCACACCTGCTGCTGACCATGTCATTTCCCATCTATCTCTGGGTCCTAATATGAACTCCTCAGTTTGTGTCTGAAAATCCATTGCTAATGAAAGAGGGCCATGTGTGTGAGTCACACACACACACACACACACACACACACACACACAAACACACACACACACACACCTGCATGGCCTGTTCCTCTAGCCAGATGAAAGCGGAGTCCCTCCAGGCTGAGTCGTGGCGGGGCTATGGCCGCCAGTCACGCACTTATCTACAGCCTTAGGTAAATACACAGCTGAGATAGGTGGGCGGTTGTGTGTGTTCATGCGAGCGCAGTGAAAATGACTTTGTCCCTCGCTGAACAAAGACGGGTTGTCTGTTATTGTCTGATGTGGTGTTGACTTTACACTCAGTGCATCCCCCTTCTCTCGGTCTCATCCTGTCTCCACCTGCTTCGGTCTGCTGAGGTTGTTATTCAGCCGCAATTGCTATTCAGTCGTGTGAACGATCGACAATCTGGCTCCAGTGCCTGCGGATACTGATGTTAGGACGAAGGGATTTGCATTGGCTAACTTTCGTGTTTGATCTTGCAGAAGGGGGAAGAGCTGGTCCGAGCTTACCTGGTTATCTTACGTCTCAGTCTGCCCCCCACCGCCTTCTCTGTGTTTCGCAACCTCACTTCTCTATGCAAACATCCATGTGCAAACACTCCCACCCACCCAACCCTCCTGAGCACACAAGGTGCTGCACCTGTTTCGTGTGGCTGCAGGGGTGCTGGGGAGGTCAGGAAGCAGTGCAGGTGTCATCTCTCAGGGTGGAGCGGTTACACTGCCCTAGCCCGCTAGTTGATTGCCCGGTTGCTAGTGTGGCGGAAAAGCTCTTGCGGGAAAAGATTTTTGGAGACGTGACAATATCCCTGTAATAGCCCAGGGTGAAATGTGGAGAGGTTCTGTACTGTGTTGATCGGAGCCTGTCTCTTTGTTGTTCCCGGAGCAGAACTTCCGCTTCGGTGACAGGCCTCAGCGAGCAGGGAGCAGCTTTATCTGTGGCAGGACCAGAACACAGCTGCAGCTGTTGAGGGATGGAACAAGCATGTTTTGTTTCTCTTTCTTTCTTTATTGCTTTCTTTCTTTCTTTTATCTTTTCTCTCTCACACTTTCTCTCTCTCCCGCTCACCCTCCTTTTCCCTTCACTTTCTCTATCTCTTTTATGTTTTAGGTAAAGGTTTATTTTATCTCCAGTCTAGCTCCTTTAAAAAGTTCTCAAAGATCAGTGTCATAGGTCGACCTGGGGTCATGTCAGAGGTAACAGTTTGTATGGCTGTCGAAGCTTCAAGGTGAAGGAGAGGTCAAATGGGGGTTGTGGCAGATGTAATAGTGTGTCTCTATCTTTTTGTCAACTCCAAGGTGAAGGAGTGGTCACCGGGATTGTTGCAGAGGTATTGGTATGTCTCTCTCTTAGTGTCAACCCCAAGGTGAAGGAGAGGTTAAAATAAAAAGAATAAGATGACTACCTTATTCTCGCTTGGGTTTAGTAGAATTTGAAGAAGTACATCTTCTGTTTTGACAACAGAACACATTCCCACAAATATGTTTGGCCTGCGTGAAAAATAATATCCCGTCAGCAAGCTGTTGAACACCATTAGATTTGACCTTGCGTCCTAGAAAAGTATCATATTGTAATGTGGTATGTGGTCAAAAATAAGCTCTGGGTCATTCAGTTTCTTTTGGAAGATCGCTTTCACGTGTGATTTGTTAAGGTAAAATAGATGGAACTGATTGAAAGTAAATTATAACGGCTCCTGGTTCAACGGTGAACTCATGGTTACAAACTACATAAAAATTAGATCAGGGTCAATGCCCTGCACATGATTAAAACAACCCTATCCTCTTAGACCAACTGCCGTTCTGAATCTTTTTATATGCATATTTTTTTCAAACATCAGTCCTCTGTTGACCAGCACCAACAAATCTGTGGACCCAGTGGCTGAGGACAGGGACTATGAAATCTCACATACTTCTCAGAGATCAGTTTAGTGTTTCCATACACTCTAATAGCCGAGGTCGCACTAGGAGCAGTAAGCCGATCCAAAGCCAGTGTCGGCAGGGCAAATGCACAGCCTTTAGGTTCAAAAGGGCTGGACAGAGCTGGGAATTCAAGCCTATCATCAGGTCATGCTCCTCCACTGACCATTAGCTATTTAAGGCTCCACTACACTCCCACTTCTGTCACTGCCTTTTAGTGTCACGGCGTCGTGTTTCCAATTCACGGCAACACTTCTCGTGCCCTGGGCTATTTAGAGTACATTCCCTGCTGAGCGAGTGGCTCACATCTGATTGGCAGGCTGGTAAAGGGGCGGGGGCAGCAAAGGACGATGAGGCCTTGCCTGAACAAGTGATCGATATTCTCTGTCGGCCAGCTGTTGTGTGTGCGTGTGGGAGGTGTGTGTGTGTTTGCGCATGCGTGTCTGGGTGTGTGCATGCGCGCACGCACTTAAGTGGAAAAGGGACAAATTAGTTCCGTCTGACCGATGTCATTCACTTTCCTCTGCTGGGGAAGGGATCGATAGTCAGTGGTCAACTCCGCCTCCCGCACTCTCCCGTGGGGTTTTGACAGCAGACTTAAAAAAAAAAAAAGAAATGTCCCTTAAAACGTTGATGCCTATCCTCTGGGAGAGAGGCCAAACAGCCTCCTGTAGTTTCCACAAGTGAAGGTAAACATGTCCCCTGTTTGTAGAATGACTTTGCGTGCGCGACGTGATGTACCGATCATAAGGGATTAGTATGTGGTCTACAGCTCAAGCCATGTAGTCCTGTAGAATGGGTCCTTCAGGGAGAACCAGGCTGTGACATTGTTCTGTTAATGGACCGGGACTCCAGACCAGGCCAGACTTCACCAGCCACCCCACGTTGTGCTATCGCTCAATCATCCTTCCCCACTCCTTTCCTCTCCCCTTGTCCGTCTCTGGATCTCTCAATCTTCCCTTTTGTTGCTCTCTGGACTGTAATGTAATAGTGGGCCGGCAATGAAGCTGTTATTATGGACTCCTCCTGTCCGATTACACAGAGGTGATGAATCCTTGCCGTGCCTATTGTAGGATGCGAGGAAATGAGGAGGGAAGGAGGAGGATTAGGATGATGAGGATATCGAGAGGGATGAGGATGTAAATGAGAGGGACGCTGGTCGTCATGAAGATAATGAGGATAGGGTTGCTGAGAATGGAAGGTGCTGTCATTAAACGGAAAAGCCCAGTTCACCTCATAGAAACCCAAATGCGCACCATTACGCCTAGTAAGACGAGCTTTGAAGAGCCAACATCGAGAGGATGAATGCTGATACCTTTCTTTTTTAGGGGACTCCCTTCTCTAGCTGTCTCCTCCATACTCACTATCCCCTCCTACCTGCCTCTAACCCCCCCACCCCCACCCCCACCCCTCCGTTCCCCAGGTGAAGGTGAACATCATCGGGGACGTGATCGACCAGGGCACCACCACCCTGGGGATCGACTCGTCCGGCTTCAGCCCCCATGCGGCCATCTACTCCATGCGTCCCGACGTCCGCTGTGTCATCCACATCCACACTCCGGCCACGGCAGCCGTAAGTCAGGGGGCCGTGCCCGGAGCCTCACCCAGACAGAGCACGGGGTTGCACCCAAAGGGGAAGGGCATTGTCTCTGGGAGACGTAGTCTGGAGAGTTTGATTGTTTAGTGCCTACAAATAGTGTAAATATATCTCCGTCTCTCCCTTTCTGTCTTCCCTTCTCTGTCTTCCCTCCATCTCGCCAACTTGAGGTGTCATCTATGAAGTGTGGCATCCTGCCCATCTCCCAGGAGTCTCTGATCCTGGGGGACATCGCCTACTACAACTACCAGGGCAGTCTCGACGAGCAGGAGGAGCGCAGGGAGCTGCAAAAGACCCTGGGGCCCTCCGCCAAGGTACACTAAGGGACGGTGGGGCTGATCTGGGGACAGTTCAAACCACATTAGAATAGCTGTTTGAGGTCGGATCAATCTGACCCATGACCAGGTTCTAGTTTATTGGTTGTTAGATTCCTTTAAGATGGCTCAGATGCTCTAAGGTGCATTGGTTGGCTGTCCCCAAAGCATGTTGTGTGAGTGTCGCTGTGGGGCCCTTGACTATCTGTGATTTGGCGCTGGTGTTGTTTTGACCTCAGACGATTGATTTGTCTGTGTGTCTGTCTGACAGGTGCTTGTCTTGAGGAATCACGGTGTGGTCGCTCTCGGGGAGACAATTGAAGAGGCCTTTCACTACATCTACAACGCTCAGTATGCCTGCGAGATACAGGTAAACAAACACGCGCACACACGCACACACACGCACACACACAAACACACACACACAAACACACTCACACCACATTTACATTGACACAGGAGCTTTCAAACATTAACCTACTCGATCTGGAGAGGGTCTTAGCCAATCCACATATTTTTGTACCCCGGCCTAATGCAATCTCGTTTCAAACAAGATGCTCGGTTAAAAGCAATGCTCGATGGAAAATCAAACAACTCCGCCCCATTAATCTTAATCGGTCTAGCTGTTTGCATATGCGGATGGAAATGTGGCTGACGTTACCGGCATGGCCGCGGTTGTAACGCGTGCTCCAAATCCCTTGTTTTTAAATCTCCGCCATGCAGCAAACAAAACATTAATCCACGGCGTGGCAAATCCCTACTTATTATCTAAAAATAACCTCCGCTGCGAGGTCTTTCTCGGGGTTCAGGGCGGGTGTGAGCTCATGACATCCAGCCTTGTCTCCCTAGAGACCAGGGGCAAAGCCACACAAGGCTCTCATTACCTCTCCATTTTAAGCATTAAAAATCATCCCTAGTAATAGTAACTTTATTTAGCTAGGTATGGCAGCCGGGAACGGCTGCTCATTTTACAGTGACGACCTCTTCCAGCTGGCAGGCCGCATGACAACACACCAAACACATTCATTGTACATATACAAACAAATAAAATGAAATGAAAAATACATATATTTGGCATAAACAGTTATCAAATTATATGGTACTAAGTACCGGAATCTATAAAAAAAATGGTCTTCCGATTAAATTTAATTAAATTTCAGCGTCTTTGAGTGTTTTGAAAAGCGCTTTATAAATATAATGTATTATTATTATTATTAAATGAGAGAGAAAAAAGCTGCTTCATTTCAGTTTTTGCCGCAGCTCGTTCCAGTGAGGTGCTGTGAACTGGGATTTGCTTCTTTCCGCCTTATTCACTCCTGTGACAGTCAGCTTGATGATGAAATTTGATCTAAGATTAAAAGAAGATCCTACTCTATTTAAAAGACACAGTATGCACCGTGCCTTACATGAGCCTTACACCTAGTTCGCAGGAATGACCATCCTATCAAGGTATAAAGCCGACAATTATGAGTTTTGCGAGGCGTGTCCGTGACAAATCAAGTAGATGAGTGATACTAGGCATCCGATTTGCTATGCAATGGTTTGCAGGCGACCCTGTAAACAACATCAGCATAGTCAGAAATCGGGAGTGGGGAAGTCCTTAACTGAATGAGTAAAGCAGGGCTTATCCTGATAAAGGAAGACAATTTGGGATTGAACGTTAGTTTGACAATATTTTGCAACATTTTGCAATATGTGTAAAATGTTAAGACGCTATTGAGTAAGATTCAGAGATATTTGTGGTCGCACAAATGTTCTAATACACATGTTCTTCCGTTTGAAATGGATATGTAAAGATCGGTACCAACAAAACTAGGAGGTTTATAAGTCATTATCCTACTTTTGTCTTCATTAAGCAAGAGACACTAACCAGTCAATTTCTTTTTAATTTGGTTGAAAGTCAATTTCGGATTGAGAGAAACTGATGACAAGGAGGGTCCGACTGCGTACAAGAGAGTGTCATTGGTACTAAGATTAGCCTGACAATTCACTTAATCGTGTCTCATATTTTGTATAGTAATGGTGAATAGAAGAGAATGTAACATAGACCCTTGAATCACACCCTGAACAGCAATGAAGGATGGGGTCGCTCTGCAATCTATGATCAAGAACAATTGGATGCGGCATCATTCAACCCAATGTTACAGAGCCAGTGCAACACAAGTGAATGTTCAACAGCATCAAAAGCATTACACAAGCCCATGACTGAAATCAGTAAAAGGAGTTGCCCCTACCTGACAGGTGAATGCCATCTCCTGCGCTGGCAGCGTGGACAACCTGATTGTGCTGGACCAGGAGACCTACAAGTCGCGGACACACGCCGTGGCAGAGGCGGGCGTCAACATGGGCTCGCAGCAGAAGTGGAAGCTGGGCGAGCTGGAGTTCGAGTCCCTCATGAGGATGCTGGACAACCTGGTAGGAGACTGTCCCTCCTCTTTCTTTCCATCTCTCTCTCCCCCTCTCTCTCTCTCTCTCTCTCTCTCTCTCTCTCTCTCTCTCTCTCTCTCTCTCTCTCTCCCTCTCTCTCTCTCTCTCTCTCTCTCTCTCTCTCCCTCTCTCTCTCTCTCTCTGTCTGTCTCTCTTTCTCTCTCTCTCTCTCTCTCTCTCTCT